>OY720106.1:39856291-40019214 GCA_963082835.1 Leptogaster cylindrica
ATGGTGTATCGCTTATAAATATCCCAAAAATTTCGGAATATTTTCGGCACATCCAAGCAATTTGCGGGGTACAAATTTCCCGAGTCACACCATACAGAACTTTATGTACACAGTTTTCAGATTACTGCTCTTACGGGCGGCGCGGCGTCGTGATAATCTGTGAATTGCAAAATACAGGTTGCAAACTCATTTTTGCTTATCGTGTGACTCGATGTCTCAAAAGTGACATCCACAAAGATATTTCCTTATAAATATGACGTTTTCCGTATCGTGTACCTCCAGCTTAACACAAAGGCAAAGTCGGCTGAGTCGGCCAAGTTCTGAGTTGGTCTACTTTCTACTGGAGCCGAACTTTTTCGACTTTTGATACTTATTTTTTGTTTGACAGTCAGCTGAAGAGTTTACGTTTGTTTGGTCCTTTTTGAAATAATAAAAGAAAAAAAAATTTGAAAATATCTTTTGAAGAAAATTTAATATCTCTAATCAAGGAAGAAGATATTTTCAATATCAAAAGCCGTGAATACCGGAAATTCGATAAAAAGGAATGAGACTGGCAAAAGTTCGAAAAGTTGTATTGTGTTAGGCACAATTTCAGAAAGTTCTCGAAGTCGGAAGTTTCGAAAGTCGGCCAAGCCGAACGTCCAATTGTGCTTACCGCTTAATTCACTTGCCATCTGTTTCTATGAAGTTTGCTGTATACAACCGCAACTCGAAACGTGTACAGACATTAGTGACACTTCTTATTGTAGATCTGCCCTGCTAAGACAAAAGACAGTAACTGACAAAATTTAGCATTTCAATGTTGATTTTTACAAGGTTTTATTTAACTTCGTTTTCGGTTTCTCTGTTTCACTGCTCGGAACAAATATTGCAGTTTTTAACCAATTTCTACCACATAAATTTTCATGCATTTTTTTTTACATAGCACAGATTTCAGGAACAGAACATGTTTTAAAAAAAAATAATATGTTTACTGTCAAAATCATTGCAATTAGAGCATAATTGTTAATCAAGTATTACTGAAATTGCATACGAATTTCAGTCAATTTCAAGGCAAAATTAACATTTGCCAAGAAGAAGACTGCTTACTGCCTGCGCACATTTTTATGTCGCTGAGCAGCGATGGTTCATTGCCAAAAACAAGTATCCTGCTTCGAAACACGCACATATTTTCTCCTTGCTCTCAACGAGGCCAGGAGAGATTTTTGTGTGCTGGCGAGTTCTGAATTAGGATAAATTTGCGCCTATTTGGTCGATGCACATTTTTGTTATGATTCTTTTTTAGCTGAGGGGAGGGTAATTCTATTCTTCATATTTTTTAAAAGAAATGTTTTCTATTTCTCAAATGAGTAACACCGCAAGAAGTATGGAGTGGGAGCTTTTCTAATATGATTTTATAATCATTTACTAAAGCTGAAAGCACCATTAATTGCATATTATTACATATATATATCTATGTAATAATTGTATAACATATTATTTATATTATAATAATAAATAGATACTATATAAATATATTCAGTTGGATATGTTTTGTGGTAAACACCTGGACAATGTATGCGCATTGCGCATATAAGTATATATTTATTGATAACACCGTGCTCTCGGCTCACACGTTAAAAGGTAAGGTCCACCGAAGGAATCAGAAATAAAATTTTACTTAAAAAATTAGATTACAAAATCTTATTTTAAAAAGCACTAAAAACTAAGAAAATAAAAAATTAATAAATTAAAAAAATTAAATAACAATGTTTTATTTTAAAAAGCACTAAAAACTAATAAATAAACTTTCTACTTATACCACAGTATTTTGGTTACATCTAGTTTAAAATAAAAACTTGGGGTGCATCTTAGAGTATAAAAAAGGAAGCGCTATAAATGTGTAAGCCTATTTCTTTCTCGCTCTAGCACATATTGAATTAACGCCTTATGTGTCACTCCATAGCGCCTTAGACCTAGTAGTGTGGAAACAAAATATTTCCACAATGAATAATATATTATATTAACCCCCTAAGTTTATCCAAAAAATTTCGCCGCCTTCGTGAAATGCTTCACTATTATGCGTCTCATAATCAGCCGAAGGGGTGCATCTGCGTATAGTTAGATAAAATTTAATATTTTGTATATGTTTCGTTTCAATGATAAGTAAAAGCAATCACTAACTGTTCATAATATTTCCAATTGATAATTTTAAATTTAAGTTATCGGTAAAATTATATTAGAAGTGTGTGTGTGCATTTTGTTTCATCAGCACCCCAAGTTTTTATTTTAAACTAGATGTAACCAAAATACTGTGGTATAAGTAGAAAGTTTATTTATTAGTTTTTAGTGCTTTTTAAAATAAAACATTGTTATTTAATTTTTTTAATTTTTTAATTTTTTTTATTTTTCCAGCCATGAGGAATCCGAAAGTCTATAAGAGAAAATCGTATCTACAACCGTTTACGATATATTTAACCTGTAACATAAATTACAGTAAGTACAGGTATTTAAAAAAAAGCAAAATTAAAAATTTTGAAAAAACCCACGACGCACGGTTAAACGTAATTTAAAAAGGATAAAATAATTTAAAAACCCGCGACTTAAAGAATTTAAACCCAAGAATATCCGT
Source organism: Leptogaster cylindrica (assembly GCA_963082835.1). Lineage (NCBI taxonomy): Eukaryota > Metazoa > Arthropoda > Insecta > Diptera > Asilidae > Leptogaster > Leptogaster cylindrica. The sequence continues at coordinate 39,858,903 of OY720106.1, forward strand.
CCAGGGCTGGCATTAAATGAACTAGTTTTGCAATTTTATAGTAACGAGAATAATTGGCGATATTTTATATATTGCAATACTCATTTATATTTATATTAAACTTTAAAATAGTAATGGCAGCCCCCGACGGATATTCTTGGGTTTAAATTCTTTAAGTCGCGGGTTTTTAAATTATTTTATCCTTTTTAAATTACGTTTAACCGTCGTGGGTTTTTTCAAAATTTTTAATTTTGCTTTTTTATTTCAAACTTTTTAGAGAGCATGGGCAATATGTACATTGTAGTACATATCAATATAGTTTATTTGATAGTAATAAAATATAAGTATTTACAACTAAACTTTGCCCGGGGCTTTGTTGTAACTCAACTCGATATCATTACGTACAATGAAAATAATAAGTAATAAGTAAAAATGACGGTAATAAGTATAAATGATACTCTGTACAGAAATACTCACCTATCGAGTTTCTTAATATGTAGGAGCTAATATAAAATATATTACTGCAGGGCTCCCTAGTGAGTTACTGCCGTAACACCTATTTAAGTATCCTCAGTAATAAACCACAAACCCATTACTGAAAACCGCATGAAAATCGGACTAGTAGTTTTGGTTTTGCACAAACAAATGTTTACTGCAGCGCCCCCTGGTGAGCTGTCACCGTAACACCTATCTAAGAACATGCACCAATCAAACCCAAATCCATCACTGAAAACCGCATCAAAATCGAACTAGTAGTTTTGGAGATAAATGGCGACATTGGTTTGCACAAACATCCTCTCACCCCAAACGCATATACCATCTCCGTGCCGTCGTGGGTAATAAAGGCCACAGTTTTTCTACGTGAAAATTTATTTGAATTCTAGATAAAAAAATTCAATATCTCGCACAACAAAATCATGTAAATATATGGATTTAATGCTTGGCAATGAATAAAACACAAAACAGTCAATATCTCAAAACAACACTCAATGTAGTTACTGTTTTTTACGTTAGCAGGGCAGAGATATTCTTTGGCCAAGGTTAGACTCCATGTAAATGCTAGTCGATTCCAAACCGGGTTGAACTCGACGCGGCCCAGCTTTGCTATCTGACTCGAGTGAGCAGTATAATTAAAATGCATGTAAACGTGGATTGAGTAGAGTTGACAGTTCGATAGTTTTTTCATGTTTTCTGAGTAATTGACCAAACCAAAAGATTTTATTCGAAATCAAATTCCTTAAATTGTCTATAAATGTCAATATCTAGGTATCCGGTCTAGGTTCCGTTTGGGGATAGTTCCAATTATTCAAAATGTAATATGATGTACACTATATTATGATTTTCACCATTCCGGGTGAAACCGGGTAGACCTGCTAGTTGCATATAAAAGCAAGTGTTTTAAGTTGTGATTTGATCCTTCAACTATTCACAGCAAACATCGGTACAAGTTTTTTTTTCGATTAATACAGGTGTATTAATTATATTAGATGTTATAATAAACCAAAAAACTCAGAACACTAGCACTGCTATATTCTTGGTAAGGAATTTTATGTGGGACCTGGACATCTGGGTTCATCTGTGGTAATACATTCGTTTAATTTTTGGTTGGGTCGTTTATTTTATTTTTTTATTAAAATTAACTGCAACTTTCTTGTGATAAAAGTACTCTAAACTGTTGAGCATTTATAATGTTGTTCTTAACACACCAACCCATGTTGGTTGGTTTCAAAGCAAACAGTATTTGAAAAATAAAAGCAAATATAATGAATTATTATTGCTGCACAAATGATTGGCAACCTTGCAACCCATATGAAATTTAAAGGGTGGGACATGTTAAAGAATCTTTTTGAAATCGCTGTTAATAGAAAACGGTAAATTATTTTTCGATTCCTTTTTTTTATTTCGAAACTCGAGTCTCCCGATTATAATATGAAATCGTTAAAATTGTCGGCCCGGCTGGCCTTACAGAAGCGCACCACCTATCAACCCAATTTTGCAATACTTGATAACTGACCGTGAAAACTAATTCTTTGGTCGAAAATTGATGAAATGGATTTGGACAACATGTGGTTCCAACAAAATGCTGCGACGTGCCACACCAGCCGCAGAAGAATCGTCGTATAGCGCTCGAAGTTCGAAAACGCGTTATCAGTTGTTGCGGCGATTTCAATTGGCCAGCGAGGAGCTGCAATTTGATGAACTTTTTTTGGGGATGGCGTTAAAGAGCGATGTTAGGTCAAACGATCCAACAATTAAATATCTTAAATAGAATATTGAAGATGCCATTGATGACATAGAACCGCAAACAAACGAGAGTTCTGAAAAATTGGGTTGATAGATTGGGCCGACCAGGGTGGTATTTTGAACGATATCATATTCCGTGTATAATCGGAAGATGCAAGCAAAAAATAATCGAAAAATATCTTACCATTTTATTTAAATAGGGATTTCAAAAAGATTCCTTAAGATGGCCCACCCTTTATATTGATATTTCAATTTTCTGTGAACTTTTAAAACTTATCTCCTAATTTTAAGTATTGAAGTAATTTTGTGTCATGAAAAATGGACCGCAGAAGTTTCAGTGACAAGTTGACACGAAAAATGTTCAATGTATTGTGTTTGTAACTGTTTTCTATATGCGCCTTGAGTAATTTCCTTTGTTAGTCTGACCATCGAAGAACAGTTCAATATAGCGGTTTCCCATTTGTTCTCGATGTTTTTTCATTGCTTGTACTGCTTCTTCTCTGCTGTCGAAGAAAGCATCAGCAGTCCCGCTATGAAGTCCTTTGTTGTTATATATTATTTTTACGTTAATAGGACGAAGAGGTTCAAAGAACTGCAAAGATTCAAAATTCAAAACCGCAATTACCAAGCAAATAATTTCTCACCCTGAACACGTCATTTTCAAAACAGAAGTACGGCAATCCACGCATGTGCACGCAAAACAGATCCTCATTTCGGTTGCTGCCTACCGGTCCAAATCCGGCGTTCGAACCCATAATGTTTGCCCTCATACCGTCGTTCATGTTGCCACCGTTGCTGCCGCCACTGCCGAAAATACCGCTCCCAAAATTGGTGCCACTACCGCCTCCACTGTTGCGAGTTGAATTGAATGGACTGTCGAAGTTATTGCTGCTATTGAACGGATTGTTGCCACCACGATTATTTCCGAAGGCGCCGAAATCTCCAAAATTACTGCTACTTCCGCTGTTATTTCCGCCACTAAATCTACCACCTCCATTATTGCCAAAATTACTGCTTCCTATGTTGTTTCCACTACCATTAGTAGCCCAAATTTCTGTTAATTATACTTAAATAAATTATGTAAAAATATTTGAATTGTTTTCAACAATAACCTCTGCTTCCTCGTGGACCTCCACGATCCTTCTTGTCATAAGGGCCCACCGGGCGGTTACCGATTTGTCGCTTCATTTCACCCCAAGTGCTCCGAAAGATTTCAATATACCTGTATAAAATTTTAGGCATATTCACAATCATATTTCTCAATATTAAGTTTACACGTCTGTCCCTTCTAAGTTAGGTTTTCAAAAAAGATTTTATTGAAAATTCTTTTTGCACTGCGGTAAAAATTGTAACAACTGTTTTCGTAACGTCACGTCCGGGAAACAAAGTTTGAAAGTTCTTTAAAATGTGAATTAAGTTTTCCCCCAAAATTTGTTTTACTTCAGACTAAATTTCAATATGTTGATATCAATTGTAATGGTTTACGGCGCCCCATGTGCAAAACAAAGAGAAATAAATAGTGGTCCAAGTCGAACACAATTAAAATAAAGCAGGAGCGTTACTGATTTTACCTTTTCACTCATTCGTAGGATCGACTACAGTTGCCTACAGAGAAAATAACTTTGCACAAGTAATGTTCCCAAATTTTTAATAATTAATTTAAGAAAATTGAATTAAATAGTAAAACTTTGATTGAAAAGGATTCAATTTGAGTTAGAAAGGAAGCTCACTGTTGCATATGTCTGCACTTCGATTCGATTGAATTGTGCATTAACATGAACCACTGAACAGAAAATGTAATCCACAATCATTGTCACATATTGGACAATCGTCCTCATATTGCTCTAAGTTGACTGTGCATGATTTCTTTTGAAAAAGTTGTTCAAAATGCACTTGGAAATTTATCTGGCCTAAGTGAACAACACGGACCACCCAGAACGCCGCGGCTGATTTTAATGAAATTTTTTAGGGACATGTATTTTGGTCTAAAAGTGACGAATATGCAGGAATTTCTTAGGAATTACATTAAGTGTTCGAAACATTTAACTTTAAAATTAATGTAAAAATGAAATATCAACCGAAGTCAGTTTTCGACATTTGAACACATTTATTCCATACAAAACTTGCATTAAAATCCTTAAGAAGTCCTTTTTAAAACATTTATCCGGTTTTTACACTTCAGATATTTCGGGAAGGATAAATCATTAATTGCATATTTGTTTACTTACCTGATCTGTTTGATACTTTTTTGTTGTCATTTATCGTGCTGATTTTAAGAGCGTTCGTCAAGAACGTAAGTTTTATACAAATTTTGTTATTTATGTTAGAGAATTTATTTTCATAATTATGCGTGCTTGTCGATATAGCTAATTCAATTATAATGACGCACTTTAATTTTTTTTTTAATATTCAGCATTAGAATTAGAATTACATTATTAAAAAAACGAATACGTGCTTGTCGAACAGAACAAATTGTAATTATTTATTGTTTATGAACTATTTTTAATATTAACTAAATAGCGTAATATTGTTTTGAAGTAATATTATAAATTTAAGACAAGTAATAATAAGTAAATTTTAGAAATAAATCATCTAACACAAATAGCAAAATTTGTATAAAACTTACATTCTTGACGAACGCTCTTAAAATCAGCACGAGGCAGATGCCAATTCCGATAAATTACAACAAAAAAGTATCAAACTGGCCAGGTAATTAAACAAATATTCAATTGATGATTTATCCTTCCCGAAATATCTGAAGTGTAAAAACCGGATAAATGTGTTAAAAAGGACTTCTTAAGGATTTTAATGCAAGTTTTGTATGGAATAAATGTGTTCAAATGTCAAAAAATGACTTCGGTTGACATGCCATTTTTATATTTTTAAAGTTAAATATCTCGAAAACGAAATGCAATTCCTAAGAAATTACTGCAAATTCGGCACTTTTAGACCAAAATACATGTCGCTAAAAAATTTCATTAAAATCCGCCGCAACGTTCTAGGTGGTCCGTGTTGTTCCATTTATCAAACACGTATCATTTCCATATATGCGTATCAATGGATTCAATGAAAATTGAAAACATTTAAAACGATGTGTAATAAAATTGTGCTGCAGGAATTTAATTTGTTGAAAACTTCTACTGCAAGGCCATAGCAGCCTTTACAAAATGTTGTTTTCTTAAATATTTCTTAGTTAAAGGATGCTGAAAAAATACATTTGTCATAATATATATTTAATTCAAAAGAAAAATTTTTCACTAATATCCGTCTTTTTAACTGAAGGTGAGTCGGGGACGTTTTTTCATAGTATAATTTTTATATTGAGTATTGCGTTCTCACATGTTTTAGCAGTAATTTCTAGTTTTATATTTCATGTAATTTTTTTTTAAATATTTGCTGGATATTTGTAAAACTGATAATATCGCCATAATTTATTAACCCGGTTATATCTCATAAAAAGGAAGATTAAGTGCACAAAAATTTTTATACAAAGGTAAATAACGTTTACTTATTCATGAATAAACCTTATTAGTAAAAAAAATTAATAATTTAGTGCAAAGTAATCTCAAAATATAAATTAACCAAATATTCTCAAAACAAAAGTGATTAGCGTAAAATTGCTGTAATCCCCATCCAATAATTATAATTTCCCATGGTAACTGAAATTGTCACTGGTTGCTGTTTTTTTTTTTTTTTTTTTTTTTCCTTAAGATTAATTTTAAATAAAACTGTGATAAAAATTAATAATCCAACCCACCTGTGCCCAATCTTTTCACGATTACGCTTTAAGGCATTTTCACTCTCATCCTTAGTAACAAACTGAACATACGCTTCCCCAGTTGAACGACCCCTCCGATCCGTTACAATATGTACTCGATTCCGTTTGATTTCCAACCCTGCCCACGACACATAGTATTTTGGTTTTGAAACATTTTATCTTTATAGTTTTGCCTTATTTTAATAATGAATGTAAAATATTATCCTCTTACCACACTAGAAAAAAAATCTTATTAAACTTATCTTTATTGTCCGTTTCCGGTTTTCTTTTGTATTTCTAAGCGGTTTATATCTGGAAGAATTTTATGTTGTACCATTTAGGAAGAGAAAAACAGTTGTAAACTGGCATGTTTTATAACTTAGTTTTATTAAATTTAATTACTATATCTCAATTAATCCTTTCCAAAAGTGTTGTTCTAGTTATAAGACATTTTGTTAAAATTTCACATACGAGTTTTATTTTGCAATAACAAATAATCATAACAATGTTTCATCCATAACTTGGAAAATCCCACCACCTTGTATTTTACAATAAATAGTATTTTTTTAAAATTAGGTCAAGATTTTAAACGTGCAAAGAAGAAATCGAAAATTTACCACCGTTCAATCTATCCAAAGCCGCAAAGAGGTAAGATATAGTTTTGTTAATAGCAATTGCAAGATAAGTTTGCAACAGTAGAGTATCGTTAATATAATAGTCATTCAGGAGAGCAAATCAAAGTTAAATATTAACCCGTTGAACCCCATACGACGGGATATGCTGTACCATAGATTATTACGATAGCAAAAACACCTCATTTTTATCTCTAAAGGCGGCTACTGATATTCTAATTTCGCACCTTATTTGCAGGGTCCCTGCAGATTTGCAAAGAGTAGCATAGTATAGTCATAGGGAAGTTTCCGCGTAGAAGTGTATATAAATAAATAAATATTGTTATTTTTTAGTAATTTTTTAAGTTTGCTAACGTTTGATTTTTTTCTCAACATAGATTATATTATAGAAAAAAACAACCCAACCCGTAAAAACAATGTTTTTTTACTTAATTCATCTACGAATTCATTCTTGCGAAATTGTGACAATTAAAATTCAAAAGAAAAGATGATTTGATTTTATGATATTTTTTTGTATGAGCACTGCAGAACGCTGCCATTTTTGCATTATTATTAAAGATTTTATCCGTTCCTTTTGTGATAACGGGATAAAACTTTGATAGAATGCATTGTCACCGACAATGAGCCTATCTGTAAAGTTTTAGCTGGATTGGATGACGGGAAGTGTGTCGAAAGGTTTTCCTTAAAACAGCACAAATACATAAATCCACAAACAAGCAAGTTTTCGCGAAGTTAATATAAATGAATTAATGAAAATATTTGTTTTTCTTTTACAATAATATTTGTGCTTGTTCGTTCTATGATGTGTACTATATTTTCCTGATGGGTGAATCCATATGAAGTGATCCGGTGATTTTTAATTTTTATAATTTTTTGATATAGTAATTACTAATGAATTAGCAGTTCACAACAGGTTTTTAAAACTTTCTATCTTGGTCCATTTTTGAGTTGCGGCCATTGTGGTTCAGCCACCCCAGTCAATTTTAGGCTTTGCAGACATTATCGGAAAATGAAATATCTCCTGACTGGGTTACTTATGCTAAGACAATAAAACTGACACTATATTTTTCAAAAAATAATGTCATTAAACTAATCCTAATATGAGGAACTGGTCACTAAAATTTGCCATCAAATTTGCGCAAAGTGCACTTTTTATGTGTATTTATGTGTATTTATATGACATTAAACTATAGTTAAAATTTCCATATTGGTATTTGATCCTGAACCGAATTATGATTTTTCATTTTCACAACAATTACAGCTTACGCATAAATTAGACATCACTAAGTTTAATCAAGGCAACGCAGTATTATACTTATTTTTCACTTAATGAAAGTGACAATCTTAGGAAAATAAATACGATAGGTATTAATGAACTCATCGATGATTTTGTTCTGATAAAATATAGAAAAATACTAGTCTAGTTAAGATAGTATATATTCAATTTTTCCATTTTATATTTAAGTTAAGATTTTAATAATTATTACCACGTTTTTTGTATTATATTATAAAATTTTACTAATACAGTGATCCTCAGCCGCCACCCATCGCATCAACCTGCGTCCTGCACCACCTTTGTACACAAGTTCGAAAAGCACGCATTTTAACGATATTTGTGTGAAAAAAGTTTGTTATAAAGTCTCTTACAGAAAAAACAAAATGCCGTTTAATAGTACATACTCAACAAATGCTTCAAATTGATATCACACACGGCCCAAATTGGACAACACCAAGGGGGTGGTTAACATAAAATTTTGTGCTAAATATTATAAAATCATATTAGTGAACTAGAACGCCAACGACCAATTTTGGAGCCAGGGTTCAAAGAAGTAAAAATTGCAACGACTATTGCATGTAATCGGATATTAATGTACGATAATGAAATACTTAAAAATAGTAGAAAGGATACAAAAGTGAAAGGTTATTTGACAAAATGAAAATTGTTAATGTAAGTATAGAGGTTAAAAACAAAATTGAGAAATTTGCAAATTTATGGAAGAAAAAACCTTGCTATTTTTCCAAGTTGCACTACTTTAAACCGTTTATTCAAAGACTATATAAACAATGTTTATATAGTCTTTGGTTTAATTCTTTGCAAACGAATATCGCCATTGAAAGTTTTTAATTATGTCCACATTGCCTAAATTTTCAGGACAACTAGTTCTGAAGTGTAAAACAGCTTCATAATTTTAACAGTTTGGAAATCAATTTAAATGTTTCTCAAAAGTAATTTCCTTCAATTATATAAATATTTAAATCATATTGTCGCAGCTTTGACATAATTATAATCATATAGTAGCTGTCAAAAAAAAAAGGCTTTTGATTAAAAAAAAAAATTACTTTTTGCAATGACAGTAAAATTGTAGCAGCTTAATTTGAAAATACTTAGCAAATGAAAATCACTGATTACAAAACTACAGTAGAAAATTATAGTAAGCAAATTTAAATTTTGCTGTCGAAAAAGGCCTATAAAAGGAGCGACATTCTCCTGAAAAATTCAGTCGCGTTCAGGTATACGCCGAGAGTGATTCATGGAAAAGTAAGTCTCTGGTTTCCACCGAGAATTATTTTGAATTTAATGGAATATTTATTCTGGTATACGCCGAATAATACATATATCACATTATTCTATATACTTATACATCATCACTTTGTTTTCAGAAAAACAAGCAAAACGCTGAAGGTAATTAAAATTAAATTTAGTTTTATTTGTGAGTTATTATTTTATGTTATATATACTTTAGAATTTATGTTATTTGTGAATTAATAAAAAATAGTTATAATAAAGATAAGATTTTGTCACTAAATGAATGTGTTTTAAGTTAAAACAACCTTGAATCCAACAACCCATATAGTTTTTCTCATAAAACGTTGGAACACATATAACTAATTTGCGAACAATTATTAAATCGACGGTTAATCGTTTCATCAACACACTTTCGGTCATCCAATTGAGCTAAAACTTTACAGATAGGCTCCCTGCCGATGACAATGTATTCCATGAAATTTTTATCCCGTTATAGCAGAAAGAACGTTTAAAATCTTTAATAATGCAAAAATTTCAGCGTTCTGCACAGTGCATAAAAAAAAGCACTGGCAATCCTAGGAAACTGCTGACAGAAGTGAAAACTTCTTTAGGCGCATTGGACGATTTTTGGATTGTTATGAAAAATAATTACTACACCGTTGACTTAAGCTACATTTTCCTCGGAGCAGAGAGAGAGCGATCTTTGGCTTGATTCGAGAAGTCCATCATGTCGGTCTATATTTCTTAAACCCATTGACTGCCAATGTTATATCTCGTAGATATATATATATCTACGATATATCTCGTAGTTTGCTCTCCGATTATAATAATTTGGTCACGGAAGTTGTTTATTACAGGTTGAGTTAGAAATTATTAAAAATGATTAATCAAAATTTAACATACCTAGTGTAGTGTAAATACTGCAAATGGCATTTCAATACTAAATCTGTATTTGGTATTATTATATTTTGGCAAATGTCATATTTTCTTTAAAATAGAATCTTCCAAATTTGTGAGGCAGTCAATGGGTCTGGCAGAGATTGCCTGCTCCCGAAGAAGTCGAACATAATACGCCTGTGCAATGCGTCGACCAGCTTCGAAGAAAACACCCCCATTAATTTATATTCGAACCAGTTCTTATCATTACATTTTCGTATAGAAAGCATATAACGATACATAATCTATCTGACATATGCATTTTAATTTGCATCCACGTTCTCTTGCGAACGTGTTGGTCTTATTATTTTTTCCCTGCTATAAGCAGTTTAGAAGATTATCCGACTTTAAATTAAGTACCTCCATGTAAAAAAATTTTATATGAAAAACTGAACAAATGTATGTATTTCATATCAAAACCCGTATAACGGTTAAACATAGAAAATTGAAATATTCCCATGAAATATGTACAACATTATGCTAAAGCGTTTAAAAGAAAAATAAGCTTCCCTAAACCAACCTATACTCCCTCTGTAGACCAATTCGAAAAAAAGCATTCTAAAAATATTCGAATGAAAAAAAGTCTGTTGTAAAGTTGCTTACAGAAGAACAAAAAATATGCCATTTAATAGTACTCAGCAAGATGTTTAATTTGATATCACACACGACCCAAATTGGACAACCCCACAAGGGGTTACCATCCTTACTCCCGCAACCCCCAAAGCCGTATACATTTTTTACTCCACCGGAAAGATCCTTATTCTAAGTCAAAAAACCCCTTGTAAATTCATCCACGTATATACAACCCTAAAAGTCTTCCGAAAATTTAAATCTTCGACTTTCGCACACAATCTTAAATTAGTGCATGGATAGAAGTGATGTACATGAATTAATTAGCATGTTGATCACGCAACTCAAGAACTTTATTCCTATCGAAAAACCACGCAACGCGCCTAAAGAAGTTTTCACTTAAAAAATTTTACCAATATTTTTGGTGAAATTGTGAGAAGAGCTCGCTTTCGAACTCTTGTTAAAGCACTTTATTTGATCACAACTGCAATTAAATTCAAGTAGTAAGATAAGCTCCATTTCGTGACATTCATCCTAAATTAAATACGTAAACATAGGTTAGTGTCTATCAAAGTTCATATAGATGTTCAATTTAGTGCATTGCTCCCAAGGAAATAAGTATACCTACTAAACTTACGAACACAATTGGAAAGGATTAACGTATCTGCAACATTGTCCACATTTATGAAATGTTAACATTCCATGTTACTCAACTAAAACCAATTTCCCGCAGACTTGAGCGCTGAAGGCAAGTCTCCATTCTAGAGTACTATCCCAGTGTGTAGCAATTCCCTTCCATTATATTCCCCGCATTTCTAGCCCAAAAATTTCGAAGCACTCATCATTTAATTGTATACTTACCACTAAAGAATTCCAGAATCATGTCCTCCGTACAGGCATAGGGCAGGCCGCGTAACTTGACCACAGTGCTTCCTTTCATTGGCTTTTTCATAGCGTATTCGGCCTCTTCGTTTGAGGCACTGAAAACTGTGTAGATATGTTGAAAAGTACACAAACAGATTTAAAAAATTATATTGCTACTCTCGATATAGCGGTGGCCAAGAGTTTCCTTGTTGTGCTTGAAGGCTTCTTTCTCATCCTTTTCAGTTTCCAGCAGTACAAACGCCTCCCCGGTGTTTTTGCCATCTATTCTGCTCGTCACCATGTGGATGCCATTGACACCGTCGACGATGTTCACTTCTTTCAAAAAATCAACTATTTCCTCGGGAGTTACTTGCCAAGGCAACCCACGCAAGCGAATATATCTCGACATCTACAACAGAAGAGCGTATTTCATTAAAAGACACATTTCCTAAAGTCGGTTTACAACTGAAATGCGCACAAGTCTCACGATCGCAGTTATTTTTACAAGAAGAAATATATTTGAGACTTGCAAAAATCATTGATCGCCACCATTTTGAATATTCTACACACATTGCACCGAATTCCTGGTAATTTGTGTTTTATATGATTTACATAGCAGAACGTTTTCTCTTTGGTACACTTACTTTTTCAAATTCTTTTATAAAAGCAGAGTAAGAATGGATATGTCAGGATATTCTACCTTATACGAAAACTAAACCCACGCCGACAAAAGCAACGCCGCGGAATTCCTGAAAATGTCCCAAACTGCTGTGACATCTGACATCACTAACGCCAGAACTGCCAAGTCAACATTTTAAGGGAACAGATTGAGTTTCGCAACTTGTGGCAGAAGTGCGTCTTTCGAATTTACTTCGCATATCGACAAGCACGCATTTGTATTTTTATATTAATTTTAATTCTAAATCAGTACTAAATTTTAATTGCAACGTTCATCAAATTGACACATGCATGTCAGCATATGTCAAATTGTGAAGTTGTAAGCCGGCGGTACACGATACGGAAAACGTCGTATTTATAAGCGATACGCCGTATTTCATATCGTGTGACTCGACGATAAGCAATATGGTGTATCGCTTATAAATATCCCAAAAATTTCGGAATATTTTCGGCACATCCAAGCAATTTGCGGGGTACAAATTTCCCGAGTCACACCATACAAAACTTTATGAACACAGTTTTGAGATTACTGCTCTTACGGGCGGCACGGCGTCGCGGTAATCTGTGAATTGCAAAATACAGGTTGCAAACTCATTTTTGCTTATCGTGTGACTCGATGTGTCAAAAGTGACATCCACAAAGATATTTCCTTATAAATATGAAGTTTTCCGTATCGTGTACCTCCGGCTGTAAACAATAAAATTAACAGAGATTTCTTGATTAATATAGTGTTGTGAAGTGTAAAAACGTGGTAAATGTGCTTAAGTGGACTTGCGGCTGGTTTTTGTGGTTTTCGCAAATAAATTTTGTGGATATAAATACGGCAAAAAACCGAAAAATTACATGAAATTTTTTCATCGTAAAATGTATTTTTTCCAAAAGTATATAAGTGCACGGCCTTTTTTTGCACATTCTTGGTTTTTTAACTAAAATACATGTCTCCACAAAATTTCATTGAAATCCGCCTCGAGTTGCGAAAATCAAGTTCTGCCATTTTAAGTTTAATAGTAGGTTTCACATACAAAATACACGTAAAGAAATGAATTCCGTGCACCAAAATTTTTCGTGCGCTCTTTGTTTTAAGGCCTAGTATGTAATTCGGACGGATTTTCGTTTCCCATAAAAACTGCATGTAAAAAATGTGGACGGAATTTCGTCCATGGAATTTTTTCCTGACTTTTCGTTTCGTTGGAGCAATTCCGCATCCGCAGTTTCCCCAGTTCCGCAGACGGAAATCTGTCATGTAGTACTTGTCCAATATAAAGGCGCGTTCTCACGATTCAAGTTTAGTTGAACGTGAAAGCTGTCAAACCATTGGGTGAACGCGATGACGCGCAAAATGGCGCGGGTGCGAAATCATTATATACCTTATGTTTCTTGTATCATGACTCCTAGTTAACTACGGGCCGTTCAAAAACTCCCGTGGTAAAACATAATTTCTGTAGTAAAATGACGTCCTGCAGCATAACTCCGGTTTAAGTTTTTGAACGCACTCAGAATGTCCAAGGGTGAAGAAACGGGGAACGTAGTGACGTCACGCAACTGTCAAAAATGTCTCATGGACAACAGTGATATGACAATTTCTCAATAGTTTTTTCGTCGGTGCCACGTATTTTTTGCTTGGCAGATTTAACAATCATTTGTATAAAGGTGGATTAAAATGGGTTCTGGACATAGCGTTGAGGTTCCTGGTGGAGGAACTGAGGGTTACCATGTTTTGAGGGTGCAAGAAAATTCACCAGGCCAGAAAGCTGGCTTAGAGGCATTTTTCGACTACATCATTGCAATAGGTGGAACTAGATTGGACCAAGATAATGATACCCTAAAAAATCTACTTAAGGCAAATATTGATAAGGTAGTTAAAATGACTGTATATAGCAGCAAGACACAAAGAGTAAAGGAAGTATCAATAACACCAAGTGCATCATGGGGCGGACAGGGTCTGCTTGGTGTCAGCATACGTTTCTGTTCCTTTGAAAGTGCTAATGAAACAGTTTGGCATGTTTTGGTAAATTATAAAACGTTATTTGATTACAACTTAAAAATAAAATTTTAGGAAGTCCATCCATCGTCTCCAGCTGAGTTAGCCGGTTTAAAATCGTTCACAGATTATATTATTGGAGTCGATGCTATTAAACATGAAAGCGATGATATATTTTCTCTAATTGAAACACACGAAGGGCAAAATCTTAAAATGTATGTGTATAATTTTGACGATGATGCTTGCCGCGAGGTTACAATCAAACCCAATATAAATTGGGGCGGCGAAGGAAGTATCGGATGTGGCATTGGTTATGGATACCTTCATCGTATTCCGGTTAGAGTTTTATCTACTATGGATCATAAATCGAATATTATATCGCCACCAAATATTGAAAATATAGAGGTATTTTAATCGGTATAAAGAATTCTTTTTCTAATTGAAGTCTCTTAGGAAAAGTCTATTAGTGCGGATTTGAATGCACCTGTACCTTATGTACCACCTTTAACTAATACTTTTTCATCGAAAACTCAAACCGACGCTACTAATTCACCTAACGAAGTATCTCAAGATGCTAAGGTTTCCATGGCTGAATTTTCTAATATTGCAAGTGGCGAAAAAAATATCACTGTATCGACTTCTAATCCCCTAACTCAAGATATTGAAAATGTGAGTACACCTACATCTGTAAGTCACCTGTTTAGTGGGAAAACTCACGATTTGGAGTCACCATTGCAAATTATTGATAACAATCCTGCCTCCAGAATTGAGAAACCAATAACTACTGAAGGTGTGTTGAAGGAGATCTAAGTGAATAGTATTCATCTAAATCTTTTCAGAATTGAGTTCCGTACCTGCTTGTTATAATCAAATTCCGATGTATTCTCCTCAACAATTTACAAATTCACCGCCACCGAGTTCCCTTCCAAATGTGCCCGGCTTGAACACCAAGCCAGATACATGTTATGTACCGAATCCCCAAGTCTGGAATCCAACGGTAAGTACATACGTGTAGATACAATATTTCTTCAAAAAATTAAATGAATTTCTTGAAGCCACCACCGCAACCAAATCTAGCTGCTCTAAGTTATCCAACTCATCCCCAGCAACAACCATTATCGACACCGCCAAATGTGAATTTTCCATACCCGCATATGCAAACTTATTCATCATATCCACAAGTCCAGAAGACATTATCGACCCCTATCTCTCTACCAGGCATGCCGTCGTTAACTGTAAATACATCAATACCACCTCAGGCTCTGGAAGGACTTCATGTGCATGGTACATCTGCATCTCAAAATGAAAATAATGGTATTGATGCATATAAAAAATTATAAATCAATTATTTTTAAATTTATAGTATTCATAGTTTTTTGTGCTTTGGAATATGTAAAATTACACCTGGTCAATCAAACAATTAAAAATTGTTTTATAATAAATAATTCACATTCAATAATTTAAATAATTCACAACTTCTAGGGAGATGTTGAAAGATACATTAAGAGGTTAAGCATCACAGCAATTAGCTCTTATTATTTAATTTTATGTTTAATTATTATAGAAATTAGAAATCATGTTTTATAAGCATTATTTTTTTCTGAATGTGAAGTATGGTATGTGTTTGACATTTAAATCATTATTCGAAAATATGTTTTAATGCCTCCTTGATAGATTGTGTAATGAGCTAAGCGCAGCCTTGTAAGTGAATGAGAGCGTAACACAAATGGATTCTTTCTTGCTTTCCAAAACTAAAATATTAAGGGGCTTTCACTACAAAATATATTTTTCGTGTTAACCTTTTTGAATTATTTATTTACAAAGCTGAGGAGTTACATAACATTAATCAAATGTACATTCTAAATAATTATTTCGATATTGCCCAATTCCTCGTCAGATGGCAAGTTCATTTTTGATGGATCTACGTAATTTGGGCTGACTGATTCAAGACCAGCCATCTCTCTGCGTCTTAGCTCTAGGAATGCCTCACGTTGAGCCCAATCACGCATATGTGTATCTGGTAAATATGCCCACACAAATGTACCCCATATAAGGCACATTGTTACAGAAAAAAAAAAGGACGATTTAAAAGTATTCTTATCGTTGGTTTCATCCTTGTGGTCAAATCCATAGCTCACCCAATTTTTCTTCGCAATCGGAACCTCAGTTTTGATTTGTCCAACTGATTGAGATACTGATACAGTTTCTCGATTTTTTTGTGAAGTAGAAATACATCTAGAGCTTTTCAATGTGGTTTTTATAAGGCTGCGTAGAAGAATTTTGTTCCTTAAATGGAATACCGCCGACATTCTGATATAATAAAACTAATCGGAAAATTCACAAGAACTTCTATATCGAAATGTCAGCTGACACTTGACAATGTGCAAAACGAAATGGATCATGACTACATTGAGCGCGCTCAAAAACTCAACTATAGTTAACTATAGTAAACTTTGGTCGGGCCAAAACTCCGTGGTTTAGTTCAACATAACTGTGAGCATAAAGCCGCAGGTACACGATATAAATATAAACATATATATATGCATACATATAGACGAAGCTAAAAAAATTTTACTTCAGTCGTGTGGTCTAATACTACGTTTCCATGTGCAAGGTAGAGTTGGAGTTAAGTTATCGTTGAGTTAATAAAACGGCCGCTTAACCTGAAGTGTTTCCATGTACTTGAGGAGTTGAGTTGATAGTTGGCATTTGGTGTTAAACCTCAACTCAACCCGACCTTTTTCGTGGAGTTAACTTAGATTTAACGAAACTTGCGTTTCCATGACCACTAACTCGAGTTTAACTCGAGTTGAACCCCGCATGGAAACGTAGTATAAAGCACACTCGTTTTTCTCACTTTAAATGGCCAACCTACAAACTCAACTATATCGTGATTGTAATTTCTTAAACTCAACTATAGTTAACTATAGTAAACTTTGGTCGTTCAAAAACTCCGTGGCTTAGTACAACATAACTATAGTAAGCATAACTGTTTTGCGTTCTCGTAGTTAACTATCTCGTAGTTTAATTTTGACTATACTCATGTCAGGAACTTGAAGGCAGTATTTCTGCATTCGTTTTCCTTATCGTATTTAAGAAGATACTTTGACAATTCGTTTTGCTGTGACAGTTTGTTTTTTTGAATGAAAAATAATATTTAAATGTATTCAAAGAAGAATATATACAGAGAAAAGTTAGGATCCAACCAAAGTTTATAATATTCCAATACAGGGAGAATATTACTTTCTTCATCACTTGATGATTCTAGTTCTGACGCCAATACAGTTTTTAAACATATTTTTTCCTCCTCATAACTTCACTGAATTCACTCATTATTTTAAAACTTTTTGCTCCGAATTTTGTGTCAAGAATTACACTTAAACGAACTCTCAGTAAATAATCTTCTTTTGCTTTTTCAGCATATTGCAGGAAGCTGTTCGCGTACTTTCTGTAATCTTATTCCCACCACCAGAAAAAGGACTTTTCAGGACCTTGCAGGCAAAAAAGTACGCGACAAACCTAAATGTATAATGATAGTAAACCACGGTTTTTGAACGCGCTCTAATTTATTTACATCAGTTGGCAGTATTGAACGCAAGTTGTAGGTTTAGAGACACTACGCGAGTTGTCAATCAATTCTTGTTTGTAACTTTGCATTGTTTAACATCGTTTGTGTTAAACAGAATGAGTTTATTTTTGATATTATTACAAAGTACTATCGGTTATTGATATAATAGAATTATAGTTTAAAAAAATAAGCGGATAAATTAATATAGATAATAAATGGTAGTAGTAGGGAAAATACCAGATTTCATTCTTCAAACAATAAATAATCAAGCAAAATGGAACAAGATTTTATAGATGATTTTATTCGGGAATACAAAAGTCAACCTTGTCTATGGCAAGCGGGTTCCGTAGATTTTAAGAACAGAAAAAAACGTCAAGAAGCCTATTATAAGTTAATAGATGTGGCAAGCAGACATGGGGAACATTATAATATAGAACGAACTAAGCAGAAAATTAATAACTTAAGATGTGCATTTAGGCATCAATTGAAAAAATACACTGAAAGCAAAAACAATAAAAATGGTAAAGAAGATAGTTATTGCCCGAAGAGAAGGTATTTTGAAAGTCTTATGTTCCTTCTTAATGAAGAAACTCCAGACAAGAAACAAGCCGAGATAGTGAAAGAGAATATTATACAAAACGTGATTGAAGAATCTGAAAAAAATAATTCTTTTGTAGACACTTATTCAATACCGGCAGTCCAAGAGAAATCTGACATATCGACAGATACATCACACCAAAATCAAGAAGAGGAGTCTACTGAAACAGTTCAGGACAATGTCATGCAAATCGAAGTTCAGTGTGATGAGGAAGTTAATATATTATGGCCTAGACCCAATGAAACACCTATTTCCAATGATCCAGTTCATGTAATAACAACACAAACTCAATCATCAAAAGACGAATCTCAACCTAGGCCAGCCTCGGCAAATTCCCATGTATCTGCTCACAGTTCACAAAGTGAAAATGCACCGAAGAAAGTGAAAGTTGACTGCAGTACGAAGAACTTTGAAAGACTTTTGAATATTGCATGTAGTAGAATTCCGGGAGGAGATTCAGAGGATGATTTTGCAATTTTCGGTAAAATGGTTGCTTACAAACTAAGATCTATGGAACATCAACAGGCTCTAATTGCAGAGAAACTAATTACAGATATTCTGCTAGACGGGCAAATGAAAATGCTTCAATATCCAATTCGAGTTCCATACCGACAAGAAGGTCAAGCATATGTTATATCTGGATTGAACATTAATGGAACAACTGAAGCACAATCCGGAAGGGATCATCCAGCCCCCACAATTCATTACACAGCAACAACAACTTCCCAGTTATAATATTAAAGATGTGGAATAAATTTAGAGTCTGCCAGAATCCTCAAAAACAATAGATATTTTGAATGTATGTGCAATAATTTTAAACAGTTTATTCACTGTGTTGCAAAAATTGAAATAAATCATGGAAAATTTATAATAGTAAATGTAAATTATTTCCGTTGACAAAATCATGGCAACCAATTATGTGAAAGAATAAGTATATATATATTATAAAAAAAACAAATTATTGCAAGTACGTCTAAATATCCAATGAACAATTTTATAATAATATTATATTATATTATATTGTACAATATATAAAATATAGATTTTAAAGAAAGTTTTTTTAAAATATGCTTTTAACATACATAATAAGTTATATACTGTGTAACTCTCAAATAGATTTTTTTAGATACTTGACCTGAAATTTTATGTCGTCAATTATAGGCATATAGGTGCAATTTTTTGAATTGTTAAGCATTTACACAATTTATTGGATTATCATTTTTGTGCTTACAGAAATATATCACTTAAAATTAAAATATCCTTTTACTCCCCGGTATTTTATATAAAAATTCATTTTAAACAAATATGGCACATGATTTCGGTACTTAGGTATTAGTTATTTTAACAGAGTTATTGTAGTTTTTTAATGGACAATGTTTTTTATTGATGAATTCGTTTTAAAGTTATGCTCATTTCCTTAAGGATTCAGAAAATGTTAGTTAAAACAATTTTTCAAATTTTGTAGTATATTTTGAATAATAATATTAAAATATCGAGTTACTGACATTTATAATAATAACACAAAAAATAAATAAATTCAAATATTTGCATAAAACTGTGATTTTGTATGAAATCAGTTAAAGGAGAATACGCAAAATTGCCCCAGCCTTGGCGCAAAAGAAGCCTATCTCAGATTTTTGTACATTCCATCTATAATAATTAAGTATGAATTATTTAAATATTAAAAATTTTTTTTTTTTAATATATCACGTTTTTAAAATAAACTATAATAATTTATGAAAATACATACTTGTAAGATTTAAAACAAAAAACGTAAAAATTATTATTAGATTTTTTCATGGGCCCCACGTTTTTTGTTTTAAAGGCCCGTCCAGATAGTTCCGTCTCCTTTCGTTCGTTCGCCTCCGTTCGTTTTTTCAATTTTTTGGTTCCATAAACTGCCCAAGGAAGTGTCCACATAGAGGCGGACGGAAACAAACGAAAACGAACGGAGGGAAAAACTTTGCCAAATTTCGAATTTTAGGCACAATATGCCTATCACAATAAATTTGAATTGAAATACGGTGAATCGTACGTAGACAGTAAATTTAATGTAATAGAGTGAATTTAGTGCAATCTCCGAATAGCTCACTCAATATTTCCATTGCTATTAAATTCTAAACAATGAATGACGTGTCAAAAGTCCAAAAGACGAAAGAAACGAAACGGTGCTATGTGGACATTACAAAAAAACGGACGAAAACGAAAGAAGAAGAAAAAACGAACGGAGGCGAACGAACGAAAGGAGGCGGAACTATCTGGACGGGCCTTAAGCCTTACAAGTATTTTGCACTAACACTAACACTTTCAAGTTTTGATTTGAATGATTGTTATAAAACGTTTTTATACCCTTGATGTACGGTATATTAGTTTGAGCGGATGTTTGCAACGCCAAGAAAGAATCGTCATATAAAAGCAAGAACTATATATTCATGATTGGGAAGTGAAAAGAAACCGTTTTATGCACGTCCGTCTGTTTGTCTCTCTATCTGTCTATCCAGACGATAACTCGAAAACGCTTGTAGCTAGACTTGTAATTTGGTACAATAATATTTTATTAAAATTGCAAGGTCAAGTTCAAAGATGAGCAAAATCGGGCAACTCCTGTTTAGTGTTGCCATATAAACCTGAGTCGTTTTTATACAAAAATTTTGATATAAGAATGAGTATATTTTTCTACATCTAGGGTATCACGTAATTGGTGTGACCAATTACTTCCTTACTAGTTTATAATAAAGTTACATAATAGTTAATTGTAATAATCCGCTGATAATCTCGCCAATAGTTATTGTAATTCCAATTTGGCATTGCGTTTTGCAAAGTTAACTTTGTTTATTAATAGCAAATACCCTGCTACGCCCTTCCCCGCGACGTTCTTACGCTTTCTTTTCTTAGATTTCTACGCTTTTCTTTTGGTAGATTTTGAAGTTGAGTAGTCGAATTGACCGTTCGACAGTTTTTCATGTTTTCTGAGTAATTGGCCAAAACATATGATTTTATTCGAAATCAACTATGTACCTTAAAATATCTATAAAATATAAATGAAACTAGAAAAATTGTTAGAATAATAGATCAAATTAGTGCAATAAGCTGTCACTTCGACTACGTTTGGACTCAATTTCGACTCGATCCCTCAACCCGGAATGCTCAACAACGCGGGGTCGAGTTCAAAACCTGTTTTCGACTCGATCTTTCGACTCTGCATAATTGCATGTAAACGTAGTATATACTTCCAGTTTCCAATAATTAAAATTACTTTTAGCTCTGAAGCTTTATTTTGATTCCTTCTCGTGGTATAATAGAAAGCCATACATAAACACTTTTTTCTATGCGCTAATTGCCCCGCCAGGCAAACTGTCGGTTTTTCGCCTTCGTGTGTGACCAAAATCACACGCCACTCTTTTCTATGTTCCATTTTGACACTCCAACCAAAGAATCAAAACAACACTAATACCATGTTCACACTGCGTTTTAAATCTCCAAGTTTAAGATAATCTCACTTCCTTAATTTTGCCTGTTCACACTGCAGTTTGAAGATTATCTTTGATAGTTAGTGTTGTTGTCAATATATTGTGCGAGAAAATTGAATTAAATTGCTTGGAATTATTGTTCAAAAAGATATTAATATATTGTTATTTAGTGGCGCAAGCAGAATTTTTGGGAATTGTAGTGCCAAATGAATTCAGATGTATTTTTCAAATAAAATTTCTGCATGAAACTGTCAATTTACTATAAAAAGCCGTCAAAATGTTCCTTGAAGCCATTTGAACTAGTTTATTCACAATAACATGGAGATTACGAGGCGATTACGATTGAATCTCCTCAGATTCGAGATCAGCATTTGTATGGTAAATCTCCTCGAAAAGAAGGAGATCAAGGCGTTAAACCTCGAAACCGGTTTAATCTCGCGATTATCTCGCATTGTGAACACGGTATAACTGTCAAAGTTAATCTTCAAACTGCAGTGTGAACAGGCAAGATTTAGGAAGTGAGATTATCTTAATCTTGGGGATTTAAAACGCAGTGTGAACATGGTATTATTCTTATGTTCCTGATGCAGACGCATGATACAAAAACATAAGGTAAAGTACATCTGACTAGTGCTTCTACCATCTTGCGTGTCCTGAAACGTTAAACTTTGTTCTGTCAATATCATTGTTTACATATTTTAGAAAACCAAAAAGTGATTTTAGGTTAAATAATTAAGGAGAAAACAACGTTTCATAATGGTGAAGTGCATGAATTTAATGAGAATTACCTATTTCTGTTTACATCTGACACAAACAAACCATTTTTGATTTCTTGAGAAGTCTTCTACAGTTGAATCGTAGGATTTATTAACATCTGCAAAGCAATTCTTCAAATTAAATAGCTAAATAGTTTTTCTAATCGACTTTTCTGCCAGTTCTAAGTGCACTTTACTTGATGTTTACTTTTGTTTGTTTACCAATGTAATGTCAAAAATTATGAAGTTTCAGGCCAGTGACGTCACAGAAGGTAGTTGTCAAATGTGTACTTTACCTTTAGTTCTTTGTATCATGATGCAGACGCAGACGCAGTAAGCACCGTCACCGTCCAATTAAGATGGACTGCTTCCAAAGCGCTTCCTCAAAATGTTATTTAAATACTGACAAATCTGAAGAGAAGCTGAAAATCTTGTGCCTACACGGCTATCGCCAAAATGCTGAATCATTCAAAACAAAACTGGGAGCATTTAGGAAAATTGCCAAGAAGTTTGCTGATTTCACTTTTGTGACTGCACCTCATCAAGCTCCTCCGCTGGACCACACTTCTGAAGAATCACACATAAGCGATCAGAAAAGTTGGTGGTTCAACAAAGATGATGGTACATTCAAGGGAACTAATTTCGGTGGGCCAGCAATCGGTTTTCAGAAGAGCGTAAAGGTGGTGGAGAATATTTGGGAACAAGAAGGGCCCTTCGATGGTTTGCTCGGTTTTTCGCAAGGAGCTTGCTTCGTCAGTCTTTTATGCGGCATGAGTGCCAAACGATGTAAGTTTTTTGTTTGAATTTTAGATCGATCTAATCACTAGTTTGTCAGTTACATTGGTGCGGCCCAAGTTTGCCATTTTGAGTAGCGGTTTTAAGTCTGGTAGTCTGGTTCATGAAAATTTTTATGAGAATGTTATAACTCTTCCTACTGTGCATATATTTGGGGAAAGTGATGATATTATTTGTGCAGATCTTAGCAGAAGCCTGGCATCTGGTTTCAAGAACCCAACAATGCTCACTCACCCTGGTGGGCACTATTTTCCAGCAACAACTTCACAAAAGGCAACATATGTCGGCTTCTTCGAAAGGTATTTGTACAAACTGGACGAAGAGACTACCGATTCTGCAATAATTGAAGAATTTGCTTTAGGTTCCGACAGTGACGAGATTTGATAAACCATTATTTTTATAATTGTATTATAACTTATTAATTGTACAATAATATTTCGAATTTTTTAAAAACTCACTCTTTCATTTACTTATTTTTGAGAAAACATATTTTTAAATTTCAGTCAACGTAGAGTTGTAAAAATCGTCGTGCTCTGTTTTCTTCATACCTTTTACTATAGAGAAATCACTAGCAGAGTTGTAATTTCTAACAAGAAAATCGGGATAAAAGCTTTTTCTCAAGTGCGTAATACGATGATCACGAACGAATACCCTTCTGTGTTCCCCTGACACGCGTCTTCGGGTTTTGTTTCCCATGTAAAAAAATCCTTTTCGGAAGAACTACAGGCTGAGGTAGATTTCGAAGTGTTTTGATTGCAGTTATTGGGGTAATTTATTTCAAAATCGAGAAACTAGTTATGGATTTATAAACTACTCATCGAGAGCTTTTCAACGCGATGCCCCATAAGATGTTTAGAAAAATTCAAATTCACCCCCACCCCCCTTCGTACCCAACCAACCCCTATTTCGGTGGTGTCACCGTTAACCTCATAGAGAGTACTCTAATTTATGTACATTTCGAAGAAAAATCTACTTATTGAGATCGATCACGAATTTCGAAAAATTCTTTCATAGTTTTTCGTTTCATGCCTCCCTGAGTACGAAACCACCCACCCTTTCGAAAGTTTATAGAGTTTACGAGAGAGTAAACGGTTATGGTTTAGAATTTTTTCAGTATTTTTCCTGTGATCAGCGACCCAAAATCCTTCGGAAATCACCAAAAAAGTGAATTGCCGCAGTTATCAGTATCGTGCCCTGTCTGAATTTACTCAAGAAATAAAAAAAATACAATTCGGTTTTCCAAGAAATCCCCATACATAGCGCGTTTGTCGTCATAGTAAAAAAACATCATATTACCAAGATCTATTAATTGAGATATGATTCATTTCTGTTGGAGGGTGGGGACAGTGCTCATACAAATATGCCCATGGTCCTTTTAGAGATATTTAACTTTGAACACAAAAAATTTAAAATTTCGAGAAAAAAATGCGGCTTTAAGTTTTCATATCTCGAGAACTACTTTATGTGATGCTTCAAAACTACTCCAGTTCAAGAATGATTTCTCTGCTTTACAATTCGTGTTAGATCTTTATCATACGTTACTTAGTTTTGAAGTTATTGGAACCAAATTTTATTTTGTTATTTTTGGGGTTAATAGCTCGGCTCAGTTCGTTAATCAGCAAAAACGGCCCAAGTGGGTGACTGGGGGAGAAATTTTTAAAAAATTATATCTCGGCCCCTTATGAAGTTTAGAAACTTTATTTGCATAAATTAGAGTACTATCTATGAGGTTAACGGTGACATCCCTGAGTGAGGGTTGGGTGGGGTATGAGTGGGGTTGGGGATGGAAATTCGAATTTATCTAAACCTCGTTTTGTGGGGTATCGTTGAAAAGCTTTTGATGAGTAGTTTATAAATCTTTAACTAGTTTCTCAATTTTGAAAAAACTTAGCCTAAAAAATGCAATCAAAAACACTTCGAAATCTACCTCAGCCTGTAGGCCTGCCGAAAGGCATTTTTATAATTATAAGCTTTATGTACGTTTCAGTACGAGTTTGTCCGGGCGGATTCTCGCAAGTGAATTTTGACCCACTTCTAGTCGTCCGATTAATTTGTAATTTGGCAAGTTGGTAGATTTCAGGTGACAATAGATGTTTCTGTATTTTTTTTTGTTTTATTATCCAAATTTTCGTAGTTATCGTAGGATTTTGGTTAAACAATTTGTTGCATATGTTTAGGCGTTTCCGGCAGCCAATTTTCAAATAAATCATTTATCAATCATTGGTAAAATATCGTGATTGCATACATATAGGTGTTTTGGCGGAAATTTCATTTTCTGTGTACACTTCCTTTTACTTTTTAGCTCAGCTGGTTGGTACATTACACTAGCCTGAATAGTTTTATACAAAAACTCGAGAACACTTGTAACTAGAGACTTGAAATTTGGCACGATGATACCTCGTTAAAGTGGTAAGATCAAGTTTGAAGATGAGAAAAATCGGGTAACTCCTTCTTAGTGTTGCTATATAAGCCTGGATCGTTTTTATACAAAAATGTTGATTTTGTGTACTGAATATTACAACTCGAATTTCTTTCATTAAACATTGTTATAAATAAGAATTACAATTGATATTAATTATTTGCGACAAATTTCGTTTACACGGTTTCTTTCTACACGATATTAAAATTATAGAAATGGAAGAAAATTCGGAAGTTTTACAGTAGTAAAAGTGGATGGATTTACATAGGGTTTTTTTATTTAGAATGCGTGAATGGAAATCTTTCCGCTGCGGTAAATTGGTTGTGGGGGTGGAGGTAGTAACTAACTGTTTTGGTGTTGTGCACTTTGGCCCATGTGTGATATCAAATTTTAAAGCTCTGGCTGATTACTATTAAATCAAGCAGTCGCGGAAAACTAGCCTTAGTTACATAAAAAAATGTCCATCAAGATTTTTACATAAAATGGTATATTTTTCTTCACCTAGGGTATCACGTAATTGTTTTGACCAATTGCTTCTTTACTAGTCATATGCTACACCCGTAGTCCGTACAATGTCCAGCAAAGTTTAGCTTTGGAACTGCTGATCGAAGGATGCTCCCGATCGCGAAGTTATAGTCTTGGCCCTTGGGCTTCTATAGTTCACAAGATGCAGATTGCAGGGTAGTAAAGTAGATTATGCGGCGGTCTATCTGGGTCCAAAATTATTTGCTGCTGAGTGCTGGCCAGGCATACGTCGCCCTTATGTTTAGTAGGGTAAGGTCATGGGAACGGTCTTCAAATCACAAGCACAAAATTAAGCGGCCAAAAGCTCTACAATACTGAAGCCCTTAAGAAATGAACCGAATGAGGAATTATGAAAATACGTACGACTAAAAAATAAAAAATAAAATAAAAAAAAATTTTTAGGTACTAAAGAGGAGAAAACAAGAAAAATATGTAAGTGTAGTAAGGTGATCGGATTGAAGTTGATCAAATACATTTGTATTCACGCTGAATCCGTTGTTACCTATCTACTATAAAGCTTGTCGCTGGGAAACTTGAAACCATTCACGTCAAAACGTCTTACCATAGACAGAACATAATAGCGTATTCTCAAATCTCAAATGCCCGCGAGAATAGGCTTGGCCGTCACTGCTCTAGATGTTAAATTCTATTCTTGCATTTGCACAGCGACAAGCTTTATAGTAGATAGGTAACAACGGATTCAGCGTGAATACAAATGTATTTGATCAACTTCAATCCGATCACCTTACTACACTTACATATTTTTCTTGTTTTCTCCTTTTTAGTACAGTTATATAAAGCTTATGCCTAAAATTTTTTTTTATTTTTAACTTATTGTTGACAATGAATGGTGTACATTGGTTTGTGTCGGCGGACACAGGCGAAGCACGAAGAACGTCTGCTCCTCGTTTGAAAGCATGCAACTAAAGTTAGAAAATATAGAAAATCATTTTGCCACTTTGATACTAAGTTTATTTTTCTTTCTGAAAAATAACAAACTGATTTTTTGGGAAACATAATTTAAATAGAAAATGACGGTATAATGTGGTATATTTGCAGCAAGGAGTAATTGTTAAATCCTGCAATGCAAAACTTCCTATAGGGCAAATTATGATTTGCTCTTAAATTACACCGTTTCACAAATAATGTTCAACTTAGAAATTAATTTAGCATTAATAATTTAATTAAAAAAACCATTCTAAGCTACTTGTTCTTGACCATTTGCAGCTTCTTGATTTTTCATGACATCAGGAAGATCTGGTGGTGATGAGTACGGCGTCATTTCGAGCGGCTCGAAATCTCCAGTTTCAGTTCTGTTGGAGGATGGGAAGATGTGATTGTTCTGTGTTTCAAATATAAGGTGTTATTGTTACCTTAACGCTAGACCAAGTTGAGCGGGCGCTTGAGCTTTGGCAGTAGTCATTGTGATTCCATAGTCTTGCAAAGGTTTCTCGTCCTCCATCACAAGGCTGTCTTTATTGAAAAGCATCTGGTCACGCGGCTTTATTTTCAGTATACCTATTAAACATAAGAAATAATAAGTTTTGCTTGTTCATTCGATTTATTACAATTACGAATTACAGTCGTTTAATAAAAAAATATAAATTAATAAAAAATCAGCAACAATGTTTTATTTACGAAAGCACTAAAAAGTAAAAATAAACTTTCTACTTATACGTATACGCCAGTATTTTGGTTATATGCAGTTTAAAATAAAAACTTTGGGTGTATATAGATAAAATTGAAGTTTTTGCATGCGTTTCGTTTTAATGATAAGTAAAAGTAATCATTAACTCTGTCCATAATATTAATTGATAAAGAGATATTAAAAGCTTAGCTATACATTTTCTATTATCATTCATTGGTAATCCATATTTTTATTTTAAACTAGATGTAACCACAATACTGGGTTATTTGTAGAAAGTTAATTTTTAAGTTTTTAGTGCTTTCTTAAGTAAAACTTACTTAATTATTTTGAATTTTTTTTAATTTTTTTTTACTACAGCATTATTAGAAAAAAAGACAACTTGTGTGCAAATTGGGGTTTGTTTTCAATCCTTGTGAACAAGAGTATGGGAAGTGCAGAGGAGAATGGAGAGATGCGAAAGATTTATTCTCGTCTCCGATATATAATATACGTATGCTCATGATTACTGCACTGAGCAGATATTTGCGGCTCGCGCAGACAAAAATTTACCTCGTTCACACGACATTTCCCACTGATAAATAACTGTGCTGTTTTTGACGATTTCATACTCGAAAAACTTTTAATCTGTGCAATCAATTGTAATTTTCTCAAGGATAATTTAAATTTTTCAATATTAGTCAACAAAGCATTAGCTTACACTCTAACTATACATGCCTTGCATTTTCGTTCTGAAATCGCTTTGAGAAGAGGAACCAAAAATATAACATATTTTGTGTGACTACTTTGTACAAAGATGCAAATGGTGGTTCATCAAAAAGCGTATAAAATCATATTAAAAGAGTTCGTACTCCATACATCTAGCAGTGTTTTTCATTTGAGAAATAGCAACTAGTGTATTTCTTTTTAAAAAATATGAGGAAAAGATATACCCTTCCTTCATAATATGAATACGTCGTATATTATACGACGTTTACATGCAAAGTCGAAAGATCGAGTCGAAAACAGGTTTTGAATTCGACCCCCGTTTTTGAGTAGTCCGGGTTGAGGGATCGAGTCAAAATCGGGTCCAAAAGTGGTTGAAGTTACAGCTGATAAACTGTTACTATGTTTACATGCAGGGTTGAACCCGGGTGGAACTCGACTCGAACCAGCTTTGGTACCAGGGTCGAGGCGAGGAGTCGAGTTAACCCCTTGCCTTACGATTTAATTTCAAACAAACGTGCGTGTGCAAACTATTTAATTTTAATGCTACTCTGTGCGGGGGGTTATCAGAAAATAAAACTAAAATATGTTTATCTTAAGGAATATATTTTATACAAATATGGATTTTATTTCACTTGTAGTAAACCATATTTATAAAATAATGACAAAAATTAACAAAAAAATCACTATCGACTTCAAATTCATTTAATATATCTTTCACTTTACTGAAATTGTACCCACCGTCACTCGTATAATAAGTGCTTTATTTGTTTAGGCATTTTTAGAATTATATTGGACTACCCGGTTATACCTGGGTCGCTGAAAATCATAATATTATGTACATCAGATTACATTCTGAATTTACAACTACCCCAGAACGCGCCGTTCCTGTATTACATAGAACCGTTTCCCGTACGTCGGGTTACAATAATGGTTGGTTAGTTTGTTTTCAGTCAAGGGTGGTTTTTGGGGCTTGAATTAGGATAGAGGTTGGTAGTTCTCATGGCGTGGTTTTTCTAACGTAAAAGGCGAAATACCAATTTTTACTTCCATGTTCCGATTATATAGGAATGGAAGTATAGTGATGTTGCGACACTTGTCATTCATTGTTTACAATTTAATAGCAATGGAAATATTGAGTGAGCTGTTCGGGGATTGCACTAAATTCATTCTATTATATTAAATTTAATGTCTACATACGATTCACCGTATTTCAATTCAAATTTATTGTGATAGGCAGAAAGTGAGGTTATGCCCGTCCGCCCCTTCGCCTAAAATTCGAAATTTCTCAAAGTTTTTCCCCTCCGTCCGGTTTCGTTCGTCTCCGTCCGACACTATGTGGACAGTTCCATGGGCAGTATATGGAACCAAAAAACTGAAAAAACGAACGGAGGCGAACGAATGAAAGGAGGCGGAACTATCTGGACGGGCCTTTAGTCATGTAGTTTTCAAATTATAAGGATTCAAAAAAAAATCGGAAAAATTGACACCCTGTGATGATCTTTCAAGTACCTCGACTGCAAACCTTTACTTTTTTATTTTTTTATGTAATCCTGAAGAACCCTTCTACAAGTTACAGTGTAAAATTAAAACACAACTGCGTCAATTTTAAAGAAAATATTACTCTTTTGTACAACCATGTACTCAAAATTATTACATCGCCCAATTTTAACTGACTACTTTCGGAAAAAAAAGCACTAAGCTACTTTGGCAAGTTACTTTAAAAATTGGCCTATTTAGTCCTGATTCTAAAATGGTATGACGCTTGATAGATTATTTCATAAAAAAGGACAAATAGCCTAATACAGAAATGTAATGGAAGTTTGACAAAATATGAAGAACAGAAGCCGTTTCTCCTCCGATTCGTGGCAAATCACCGAAATAAGTTTCCGACTGCCACAAAGACCTCATGAGAACCTCATGAGAGTACCTATAACACTAACAGTAAACCTTTTAAAAGTGCAAATTTAAGGGGACCTGTAAATATTGTTTCCTTTTAGAAAAAAAATTTTTTTGGACCACCTTATGGAGCGTAAAACTACCAAATAAGGTGAACAACAAACCTTTTTTAATGTGTGAACTGTTTTAAAGCATTTTAAAATAATATATAAAAATTGCGTGAAAATGACTATTAATCAAAATATGCCTTTATATTTAACGGAAGAAAAGTAATATGTAAATCTTCTGTAAACAAAATAAGCAATTTTGTATCAAACGATGCAGCATTATATGACAACACGCGATTTTGCTCATCTTCGACGTGAATCTACAATTTTAATGAATTCTGTATCTGCAAGTGTTCTCGAATTATCATCTAGAATTTAGATGAATAGCTATCAGATAGAAACAGACCAAAAAAAAGGTTTTTTTTTAAATGACAAAACGAATATATTCATTGTTTCATTGCGCTGCAAATGTTTGCTCAAAATTAATATACCCTACATCTAGGCTATAAAAACCAGAATGAGTAAAAAAGGAGCAGAGCAGTTTTCAAGGAATTCGACATATACCTTTGCTTTACAAGAAAACAAAGAACTTAGAAATGTAAAGCAACACAAATTGAAACAATTTGTTCGTCATGGAAATAATGCGTGTAGCACGTTCATACAAACCTTCGACCATTTTTTTTAGTTCGGCTACGCTTGTGTTTTCTTTGGCATCCGTGAAGATTGTAGTTTTATGTCTTCGTATCATAAGGAACACGTCCTAGAATGAAAATCAAATCAATTAAGTAATCCAGAGCAAACCGGACCGCAAATAGTTCATTTATTTTTTGTTGGTTATAGTGAAATTGACAATCGGTCAAAGTTCAGAGCTGCGCTATTTGTTCAAAGTTTAATACACTTACCATTGCGAGCAGCTAAAAACTTATTTTTAAAATCGGACTGGAGAACTGATGCGCTTTAGCCACCTACACATTAATGGCAATTGCACTCGAATCCCGCTTGTAATAGTTTGTCGAGAGAAATGGAAAATTGCGCATAGGATGTGACTGTTTTGTTGCCCAGACTTCTCTCCACCAATTTGACAGCTCTGTCGTCTCCATGATACCATGATACAAGGAACATAAGGTATGCCCATGATACAAGGAACATAAGGAATGCCAATGATTTCGCACTCGCGCCATTTTGCGCGTCATCGGGTTCACCCAATGAGCATTCGATGGTTTGACAGGTTTTTGTTTACAAATTCGTGTGCAAGTTTTAAAAGTTTTCAATAGTTTTTAATATTAATTGTACTATTTTGAATTTAAAATGGTTTAGTGTGTAATAAAGAACTGTAAAAATATCATGAAATATACTAAAATACTGTTAATTAAGGCAAAAGTTGTAATTGCCGAAGAAGTAGTGAAGAAGTTATTTTTTAGATGTAGAATGTATTTTGCGATAAGATATTTAAACAGAAATTAGTCTAATGTTGTCAGTAAACAAAAATTAAGAAAAAAATAAAAACTGTGACATAAAATTTACTGTTTTATTGTTTCGTCTATATTACACTTTTAATTTGATTATAATATAAAGTTTCAGTTGTTATTAATTGAAAAATATCATTTTAAATAATTTCTCAGATGAATTGCCGAGGGAAATGCTTTGAGCAACATTTGAAAAGCGCGGCTAAAAATTACGCATTTGAAAATTCGTGCACGTAGTGACGTCACGGCAGTTGTCAAAAAAATCTTTGGCATACCTTATGTTCTTTGTATCATGAGGTATACCAAAGATTTTTTGACAGCTGCCGTGACGTCACTACGTGCACGTATTTTCAAATGCGTAATTTTTAGCCGCACTTTTAAAATGTTACTGAAAGCATTTCCCTCGGCAATTCATCTGAGAATTTATTTAAAATGATATTTTTCAATTAATAACAACTGAAACTTTATATTATAATCAAATTAAAAGTGTAATATAGACGAAACAATACAACAGTAAAATTTATGTCACAGTTTTTATTTTTTTCTTAATTTTTGTTTACTGACAACATTAGACTAATTGCTGTTTAAATATTTTATCTTAAAATACATTCTACATTCAAAAAAATAACTTCTTTAATTCTTCTTCGACATTTGCAACGTGCAACTTAATTAACATTATTTCAGGCTTTCGGAAAAACAAAATATTTTACCACATTCACCACATTTTCTTTTCATGACATTTTTACAGTTGTTTATTGCACACTTAACCATTTTAAATATAAAATGGTACCAATTTATATTAAAAACTATTAAAAATCTTTAAAAACTTTTAAAATTTGTACAAGAACTTAAGGGGGCAGGGTCAATTAGAGGCAAAAAAAAATCGATTTTTTTTTATGTGCATAAAATGTTAGTACAACATCTGAAGAACATGTAAAAAAAATTTTAGAGCGAAATATTTCTTTTTAAGGGAGATATAGCTTGTTATAGCAAGGCAACCTTATAACTCGAGGGGAGCAAGCAGGCTAATTTTGAATTTTTTTCGAAATTTTTTTCTTTTAGTTTTCTAGTAGTTGGAAATGTCAACTTTACGATGGCATAATTGTTTTCGCTAAAAAAGTCTGAGAAAGTTTAGAAAAAAAGCAAAAACATAAGTGACTCCCGCGTTTTTTCATATATATTGTGAGCAAGCGTAACATTTAACCTTTGATTACTCAAAACTCTTAATCTTTACTTATAAAACAGTAAGAACCGTGCGTGACTGACAGACAACGCACAGGCCAAACCGCTGGACCTAAAGAGCTGAAAATTTTACAGTGCATTCTTTTAATGACTTAGATATCCGCTAAGAAAGGATTTTTCAAAATTCCGCCCCTAAAGGGGTGAATAACGGAAATTCCTTTAACATGACGTCACAGAAATTCTTTTCCACGTCTCTTCTTTGTGCGGATCTTCGTAGGCGAGAACGATCCCTCATTGAGAAGATGCGGGCCAGCGGCATGCACACGGCTGACAGCGAACGGGCGAACATAACTGCGTGCATGGTGGAATAATATATCTGTGACTGTGGTGTCTGCCTAATAACTAGGGGTAAAGTGGGCGACAGCCGCGTATTTGGCATCCTTTGCGTGAGTGACTTGGTGCTAATCAGTAAGAAAATGGTTGAGGAAATTTTATTTGTTGACGGGGAATATATCCCTCAAACTGTCGTTCCTGTCGTGCCACGTATTCCCTTAATACCTAATGACCACTCCTTTAATTTTAAGAGACTACAATTTCCCATCAAAGTTTGTTTCGCCTTGACGATTAACAAGTCTCAGGGTCAAACTTTAAAATATGCCGGCGTAGATTTAAGGGAAGATTGTTTCTCCCACAGTCAGTTTTATGTTGCTTGTTCACGAGTAAGTCCGCCCACGAGGCTGGTAATATTAGTGTCGCCCAATAAAAAAACAAAAAACATTGTTTATAAGGAAGTCCTCTGAATATTTATTCACTTTGGCATCGTGGGTGAAATTTGGTAGACCAATAATTAAATTAAATTATTACACAAAATAGAAAATTCAGGCTGTCTACTTATATCAACTAAGTTCTGTAAAAATGTGAAGTTAAATAATAACTAACTAATTTGTTTTAAAATTTTTTCTTCGTATTACATTATACCTAATTACATTATACTTCATTATACTTTATATTGTTGTTATAATACGAAAGGTTTGTCCTGTTTTCATGCACAGAAGAAGCAATGAATATAGATAAAGAGGCGAACAACAATAAGAATGTAAAACGATGATGAATCAATGGCACGATAATTAATAACAATCATTCCACCAACCGACCGGGTGAAAGCGGGTAGACCGGCCAGTTTTGTATATAAAGGTATATATTACTCACAAACTATTAATGGTAGAGGATTGAAATTTTTTTGACATCTAGGGCAATACGTTGTAAAACTATGGTAGTAGAATTTTAGCTCAGCCTTTTTCCCAAGCTGAGATTAATAAAGTTTAAAATTATTTGTATCTATAAGTTTTTTTTTTTATATTTTTATAAATATTTATATTGCCTTTCTATATGAACAAAGGTGGGTTTGTACGGAATTCCTATATAACTTTGGTTGTAGGTCTAAACAAACGTCGAAATGGATAAACAATCATAAACAAACAAAAAGCATTCGATTTAACTATAGTTTATGATTGTTTAGCCATTTCCAACGTTTGCATACACCTACAACCAAAGTTATATAGGAATTCCATACAAATCCACCTTTGTTCATATAACTTTGGATAACTTTGGTTGTAGGTCTAAACAAACGTCGAAATGGCTAAACAATCATAAACAAACGAAAAGCATTCGATTTAACTATAGTTTATGATTGTTTAGCCATTTCCAACGTTTGCATACACCTACAACCAAAGTTATATAGGAATTCCATACAAACCCACCTTTGTTCATATAACTTTGGATAACTTTGGTTGTAGGTCTAAACAAACGTCGAAATGGCTAAACAATCATAAACAAACGAAAAGCATTCGATTTAACTATAGTTTATGATTGTTTAGCCATTTCCAACGTTTGCATACACCTACAACCAAAGTTATATAGGAATTCCATACAAACCCACCTTTGTTCATATAACTTTGGATAACTTTGGTTGTAGTTCTAAACAAACGTCGAAATGGCTAAACAATCATAAACAAACGAAAAGCATTCGATTTAACTATAGTTTATGATTGTTTAGCCATTTCCAACGTTTGCATACACCTACAACCAAAGTTATATAGGAATTCCATACAAACCCACCTTTGTTCATATAACTTTGGATAACTTTGGTTGTAGGTCTAAACAAACGTCGAAATGGCTAAACAATCATAAACAAACGAAAAGCATTCGATTTAACTATAGTTTATGATTGTTTAGCCATTTCCAACGTTTGCATACACCTACAACCAAAGTTATATAGGAATTCCATACAAACCCACCTTTGTTCATATAACTTTGGATAACTTTGGTTGTAGGTCTAAACAAACGTCGAAATGGCTAAACAATCATAAACAAACGAAAAGCATTCGATTTAACTATAGTTTATGATTGTTTAGCCATTTCCAACGTTTGCATACACCTACAACCAAAGTTATATAGGAATTCCATACAAACCCACCTTTGTTCATATAACTTTGGATAACTTTGGTTGTAGGTCTAAACAAACGTCGAAATGGCTAAACAATCATAAACAAACGAAAAGTATTCGATTTAACTATAGTTTATGATTGTTTAGCCATTTTCAACGTTTGCATACACCTACAACCAAAGTTATATAGGAATTCCATACAAACCCACCTTTGTTCATATAACTTTGGACAACTTTGGTTGTAGGTCTAAACAAACGTCGAAATGGCTAAACAATCATAAACAAACGAAAAGCATTCGATTTAACTATAGTTTATGATTGTTTAGCCATTTCCAACGTTTGCATACACCTACAACCAAAGTTATATAGGAATTCCATACAAACCCACCTTTGTTCATATAACTTTGGATAAATTTGGTTGTAGGTCTAAACAAACGTCGAAATGGCTAAACAATCATAAACAAACGAAAAGCATTCGATTTAACTATAGTTTATGATTGTTTAGCCATTTCCAACTTTTGCATACACCTACAACCAAAGTTATATAGGAATTCCATACAAACCCACCTTTGTTCATATAACTTTGCATAACTTTGGTTGTAGGTCTAAACAAACGTCGAAATGGCTAAACAATCATAAACAAACGAAAAGCATTCGATTTAACTATAGTTTATGATTGTTTAGCCATTTCCAACGTTTGCATACACCTACAACCAAAGTTATATAGGAATTCCATACAAACCCACCTTTGTTCATATAACTTTGGACAACTTTGGTTGTAGGTCTAAACAAACGTCGAAATGGCTAAACAATCATAAACAAACGAAAAGCATTCGATTTAACTATAGTTTATGATTGTTTAGCCATTTCCAACGTTTGCATACACCTACAACCAAAGTTATATAGGAATTCCATACAAACCCACCTTTGTTCATATAACTTTGGATAACTTTGGTTGTAGGTCTAAACAAACGTCGAAATGGCTAAACAATCATAAACAAACGAAAAGCATTCGATTTAACTATAGTTTATGATTGTTTAGCCATTTCCAACGTTTGCATACACCTACAACCAAAGTTATATAGGAATTCCATACAAACCCACCTTTGTTCATATAACTTTGGATAACTTTGGTTGTAGGTCTAAACAAACGTCGAAATGGCTAAACAGTCATAAACAAACGAAAAGCATTCGATTTAACTATAGTTTATGATTGTTTAGCCATTTCCACCGTTTGCATACACCTACAACCAAAGTTATATAGGAATTCCATACAAACCCACCTTTGTTCATATAACTTTGGATAACTTTGGTTGCAGGTCTAAACAAACGTCGAAATGGCTAAACAATCATAAACAAACGAAAAGCATTCGATTTAACTATAGTTTATGATTGTTCAGCCATTTCCAACGTTTGCATACACCTACAACCAAAGTTATATAGGAATTCCATACAAACCCACCTTTGTTCATATAACTTTGGATAACTTTGGTTGTAGGTCTAAACAAACGTCGAAATGGCTAAGCAATCATAAACAAACGAAAAGCATTCGATTTAACTATAGTTTATGATTGTTTAGCCATTTTCAACGTTTGCATACACCTACAACCAAAGTTATGTAGGAATTCCATACAAACCCACCTTTGTTCATATAACTTTGGACAACTTTGGTTGTAGGTCTAAACAAACGTCGAAATGGCTAAACAATCATAAACAAACGAAAAGCATTCGATTTAACTATAGTTTATGATTGTTTAGCCATTTCCAACGTTTGCATACACCTACAACCAAAGTTATATAGGAATTCCATACAAACCCACCTTTGTTCATATAACTTTGGATAACTTTGGTTGTAGGTCTAAACAAACGTCGAAATGGCTATACAATCATAAACAAACGAAAAGCATTTGATTTAACTATAGTTTATGATTGTTTAGCCATTTCCAACGTTTGCATACACCTACAACCAAAGTTATATAGGAATTCCATACAAACCCACCTTTGTTCATATAACTTTGGATAACTTTGGTTGTAGGTCTAAACAAACGTCGAAATGGCTAAACAATCATAAACAAACGAAAAGCATTCGATTTAACTATAGTTTATGATTGTTTAGCCATTTCCAACGTTTGCATACACCTACAACCAAAGTTATATAGGAATTCCATACAAACCCACCTTTGTTCATATAACTTTGGATAACTTTGGTTGTAGGTCTAAACAAACGTCGAAATGGCTAAACAATCATAAACAAACGAAAAGCATTCGATTTAACTATAGTTTATGATTGTTTAGCCATTTCCAACGTTTGCATACACCTACAACCAAAGTTATATAGGAATTCCATACAAACCCACCTTTGTTCATATAACTTTGGATAACTTTGGTTGTAGGTCTAAACAAACGTCGAAATGGCTAAACAGTCATAAACAAACGAAAAGCATTCGATTTAACTATAGTTTATGATTGTTTAGCCATTTTCAACGTTTGCATACACCTACAACCAAAGTTATGTAGGAATTCCATACAAACCCACCTTTGTTCATATAACTTTGGACAACTTTGGTTGTAGGTCTAAACAAACGTCGAAATGGCTAAACAATCATAAACAAACGAAAAGCATTCGATTTAACTATAGTTTATGATTGTTTAGCCATTTCCAACGTTTGCATACACCTACAACCAAAGTTATATAGGAATTCCATACAAACCCACCTTTGTTCATATAACTTTGCATAACTTTGGTTGTAGGTCTAAACAAACGTCGAAATGGCTAAACAATCATAAACAAACGAAAAGCATTCGATTTAACTATAGTTTATGATTGTTTAGCCATTTCCAACGTTTGCATACACCTACAACCAAAGTTATATAGGAATTCCATACAAACCCACCTTTGTTCATATAACTTTGGACAACTTTGGTTGTAGGTCTAAACAAACGTCGAAATGGCTAAACAATCATAAACAAACGAAAAGCATTCGATTTAACTATAGTTTATGATTGTTTAGCCATTTCCAACGTTTGCATACACCTACAACCAAAGTTATATAGGAATTCCATACAAACCCACCTTTGTTCATATAACTTTGGATAACTTTGGTTGTAGGTCTAAACAAACGTCGAAATGGCTAAACAATCATAAACAAACGAAAAGCATTCGATTTAACTATAGTTTATGATTGTTTAGCCATTTCCAACGTTTGCATACACCTACAACCAAAGTTATATAGGAATTCCATACAAACCCACCTTTGTTCATATAACTTTGGATAACTTTGGTTGTAGGTCTAAACAAACGTCGAAATGGCTAAACAGTCATAAACAAACGAAAAGCATTCGATTTAACTATAGTTTATGATTGTTTAGCCATTTCCACCGTTTGCATACACCTACAACCAAAGTTATATAGGAATTCCATACAAACCCACCTTTGTTCATATAACTTTGGATAACTTTGGTTGCAGGTCTAAACAAACGTCGAAATGGCTAAACAATCATAAACAAACGAAAAGCATTCGATTTAACTATAGTTTATGATTGTTCAGCCATTTCCAACGTTTGCATACACCTACAACCAAAGTTATATAGGAATTCCATACAAACCCACCTTTGTTCATATAACTTTGGATAACTTTGGTTGTAGGTCTAAACAAACGTCGAAATGGCTAAGCAATCATAAACAAACGAAAAGCATTCGATTTAACTATAGTTTATGATTGTTTAGCCATTTTCAACGTTTGCATACACCTACAACCAAAGTTATGTAGGAATTCCATACAAACCCACCTTTGTTCATATAACTTTGGACAACTTTGGTTGTAGGTCTAAACAAACGTCGAAATGGCTAAACAATCATAAACAAACGAAAAGCATTCGATTTAACTATAGTTTATGATTGTTTAGCCATTTCCAACGTTTGCATACACCTACAACCAA
This sequence comes from Leptogaster cylindrica, assembly GCA_963082835.1. Classification (NCBI taxonomy): domain Eukaryota; kingdom Metazoa; phylum Arthropoda; class Insecta; order Diptera; family Asilidae; genus Leptogaster; species Leptogaster cylindrica. The sequence continues at coordinate 39,898,530 of OY720106.1, forward strand.
AGTTATATAGGAATTCCATACAAACCCACCTTTGTTCATATAACTTTGGATAACTTTGGTTGTAGGTCTAAACAAACGTCGAAATGGCTATACAATCATAAACAAACGAAAAGCATTTGATTTAACTATAGTTTATGATTGTTTAGCCATTTCCAACGTTTGCATACACCTACAACCAAAGTTATATAGGAATTCCATACAAACCCACCTTTGTTCATATAACTTTGGATAACTTTGGTTGTAGGTCTAAACAAACGTCGAAATGGCTAAACAATCATAAACAAACGAAAAGCATTCGATTTAACTATAGTTTATGATTGTTTAGCCATTTCCAACGTTTGCATACACCTACAACCAAAGTTATATAGGAATTCCATACAAACCCACCTTTGTTCATATAACTTTGGATAACTTTGGTTGTAGGTCTAAACAAACGTCGAAATGGCTAAACAATCATAAACAAACGAAAAGCATTCGATTTAACTATAGTTTATGATTGTTTAGCCATTTCCAACGTTTGCATACACCTACAACCAAAGTTATATAGGAATTCCATACAAACCCACCTTTGTTCATATAACTTTGGATAACTTTGGTTGTAGGTCTAAACAAACGTCGAAATGGCTAAACAATCATAAACAAACGAAAAGCATTCGATTTAACTATAGTTTATGATTGTTTAGCCATTTCCAACGTTTGCATACACCTACAACCAAAGTTATATAGGAATTCCATACAAACCCACCTTTGTTCATATAACTTTGGATAACTTTGGTTGTAGGTCTAAACAAACGTCGAAATGGCTAAACAATCATAAACAAACGAAAAGCATTCGATTTAACTATAGTTTATGATTGTTTAGCCATTTCCAACGTTTGCATACACCTACAACCAAAGTTATATAGGAATTCCATACAAACCCACCTTTGTTCATATAACTTTGGATAACTTTGGTTGTAGGTCTAAACAAACGTCGAAATGGCTAAACAATCATAAACAAAAGAAAAGCATTCGATTTAACTATAGTTTATGATTGTTTAGCCATTTCCAACGTTTGCATACACCTACAACCAAAGTTATATAGGAATTCCATACAAACCCACCTTTGTTCATATAACTTTGGATAACTTTGGTTGTAGGTCTAAACAAACGTCGAAATGGCTAAACAATCATAAACAAACGAAAAGCATTCGATTTAACTATAGTTTATGATAGTTTAGCCATTTCCAACGTTTGCATACACCTACAACCAAAGTTATATAGGAATTCCATACAAACCCACCTTTGTTCATATAACTTTGGATAACTTTGGTTGTAGGTCTAAACAAACGTCGAAATGGCTAAACAATCATAAACAAACGAAAAGCATTCGATTTAACTATAGTTTATGATTGTTTAGCCATTTCCAACGTTTGCATACACCTACAACCAAAGTTATATAGGAATTCCATACAAACCCACCTTTGTTCATATAACTTTGGATAACTTTGGTTGTAGGTCTAAACAAACGTCGAAATGGCTAAACAATCATAAACAAACGAAAAGCATTCGATTTAACTATAGTTTATGATTGTTTAGCCATTTCCAACGTTTGCATACACCTACAACCAAAGTTATATAGGAATTCCATACAAACCCACCTTTGTTCATATAACTTTGGATAACTTTGGTTGTAGGTCTAAACAAACGTCGAAATGGCTAAACAGTCATAAACAAACGAAAAGCATTCGATTTAACTATAGTTTATGATTGTTTAGCCATTTCCAACGTTTGCATACACCTACAACCAAAGTTATATAGGAATTCCATACAAACCCACCTTTGTTCATATAACTTTGGATAACTTTGGTTGCAGGTCTAAACAAAAGTCGAAATGGCTAAACAATCATAAACAAACGAAAAGCATTCGATTTAACTATAGTTTATGATTGTTTAGCCATTTCCAACGTTTGCATACACCTACAACCAAAGTTATATAGGAATTCCATACAAACCCACCTTTGTTTATATAACTTTGGATAACTTTGGTTGTAGGTCTAAACAAACGTCGAAATGGCTAAACAATCATAAACAAACGAAAAGCATTCGATTTAACTATAGTTTATGATTGTTCAGCCATTTCCAACGTTTGCATACACCTACAACCAAAGTTATATAGGAATTCCATACAAACCCACCTTTGTTTATATAATTTTGGATAACTTTGGTTGTAGGTCTAAACAAACGTCGAAATGGCTAAACAATCATAAACAAACGAAAAGCATTCGATTTAACTATAGTTTATGATTGTTTAGCCATTTCCAACGTTTGCATACACCTACAACCAAAGTTATATAGGAATTCCATACAAACCCACCTTTGTTCATATAACTTTGGATAACTTTGGTTGTAGGTCTAAACAAACGTCGAAATGGCTAAACAATCATAAGCAAACGAAAAGCATTCGATTTAACTATAGTTTATGATTGTTTAGCCATTTCCAACGTTTGCATACACCTACAACCAAAGTTATATAGGAATTCCATACAAACCCACCTTTGTTCATATAACTTTGGATAACTTTGGTTGTAGGTCTAAACAAACGTCGAAATGGCTAAACAATCATAAGCAAACGAAAAGCATTCGATTTAACTATAGTTTATGATTGTTTAGCCATTTCCAACGTTTACATACACCTACAACCAAAGTTATATAGGAATTCCATACAAACCCACCTTTGTTCATATAACTTTGGATAACTTTGGTTGTAGGTCTAAACAAACGTCGAAATGGCTAAACAATCATAAGCAAACGAAAAGCATTCGATTTAACTATAGTTTATGTTTGTTTAGCCATTTCCAACGTTTACATACACCTACAACCAAAGTTATATAGGAATTCCATACAAACCCACCTTTGTTCATATAACTTTGGATAACTTTGGTTGTAGGTCTAAACAAACGTCGAAATGGCTAAACAATCATAAACAAACGAAAAGCATTCGATTTAACTATAGTTTATGATTGTTTAGCCATTTCCAACGTTTGCATACACCTACAACCAAAGTTATATAGGAATTCCATACAAACCCACCTTTGTTCATATAACTTTGGATAACTTTGGTTGTAGGTCTAAACAAACGTCGAAATGGCTAAACAATCATAAACAAACGAAAAGCATTCGATTTAACTATAGTTTATGATTGTTTAGCCATTTCCAACGTTTGCATACACCTACAACCAAAGTTATATAGGAATTCCATACAAATCCACCTTTGTTTATATAACTTTGGATAACTTTGGTTGTAGGTCTAAACAAACGTCGAAATGGCTAAACAATCATAAACAAACGAAAAGCATTCGATTTAACTATAGTTTATGATTGTTCAGCCATTTCCAACGTTTGCATACACCTACAACCAAAGTTATATAGGAATTCCATACAAACCCACCTTTGTTTATATAACTTTGGATAACTTTGGTTGTAGGTCTAAACAAACGTCGAAATGGCTAAACAATCATAAACAAACGAAAAGCATTCGATTTAACTATAGTTTATGATTGTTTAGCCATTTCCAACGTTTGCATACACCTACAACCAAAGTTATATAGGAATTCCATACAAACCCACCTTTGTTCATATAACTTTGGATAACTTTGGTTGTAGGTCTAAACAAACGTCGAAATGGCTAAACAATCATAAGCAAACGAAAAGCATTCGATTTAACTATAGTTTATGATTGTTTAGCCATTTCCAACGTTTGCATACACCTACAACCAAAGTTATATAGGAATTCCATACAAACCCACCTTTGTTCATATAACTTTGGATAACTTTGGTTGTAGGTCTAAACAAACGTCGAAATGGCTAAACAATCATAAGCAAACGAAAAGCATTCGATTTAACTATAGTTTATGATTGTTTAGCCATTTCCAACGTTTGCATACACCTACAACCAAAGTTATATAGGAATTCCATACAAACCCACCTTTGTTCATATAACTTTGGATAACTTTGGTTGTAGGTCTAAACAAACGTCGAAATGGCTAAACAATCATAAGCAAACGAAAAGCATTCGATTTAACTATAGTTTAAGATTGTTTAGCCATTTCCAACGTTTACATACACCTACAACCAAAGTTATATAGGAATTCCATACAAACCCACCTTTGTTCATATAACTTTGGATAACTTTGGTTGTAGGTCTAAACAAACGTCGAAATGGCTAAACAATCATAAACAAACGAAAAGCATTCGATTTAACTATAGTTTATGATTGTTTAGCCATTTCCAACGTTTGCATACACCTACAACCAAAGTTATATAGGAATTCCATACAAACCCACCTTTGTTCATATATCTTTGCATAACTTTGGTTGTAGGTCTAAACAAACGTCGAAATGGCTAAACAATCATAAACAAACGAAAAGCATTCGATTTAACTATAGTTTATGATTGTTTAGCCATTTCCAACGTTTGCATACACCTACAACCAAAGTTATATAGGAATTCCATACAAACCCACCTTTGTTCATATAACTTTGGATAACTTTGGTTGTAGGTCTAAACAAACGTCGAAATGGCTAAACAATCATAAACAAACGAAAAGTATTCGATTTAACTATAGTTTATGATTGTTTAGCCATTTTCAACGTTTGCATACACCTACAACCAAAGTTATATAGGAATGCCATACAAACTCACCTTTGTTCATATAACTTTGGACAACTTTGGTTGTAGGTCTAAACAAACGTCGAAATGGCTAAACAATCATAAACAAACGAAAAGCATTCGATTTAACTATAGTTTATGATTGTTTAGCCATTTCCAACGTTTGCATACACCTACAACCAAAGTTATATAGGAATTCCATACAAACCCACCTTTGTTCATATAACTTTGGATAAATTTGGTTGTAGGTCTAAACAAACGTCGAAATGGCTAAACAATCATAAACAAACGAAAAGCATTCGATTTAACTATAGTTTATGATTGTTTAGCCATTTCCAACGTTTGCATACACCTACAACCAAAGTTATATAGGAATTCCATACAAACCCACCTTTGTTCATATAACTTTGCATAACTTTGGTTGTAGGTCTAAACAAACGTCGAAATGGCTAAACAATCATAAACAAACGAAAAGCATTCGATTTAACTATAGTTTATGATTGTTTAGCCATTTCCAACGTTTGCATACACCTACAACCAAAGTTATATAGGAATTCCATACAAACCCACCTTTGTTCATATAACTTTGGATAACTTTGGTTGTAGGTCTAAACAAACGTCGAAATGGCTAAACAATCATAAACAAACGAAAAGCATTCGATTTAACTATAGTTTATGATTGTTTAGCCATTTCCAACGTTTGCATACACCTACAACCAAAGTTATATAGGAATTCCATACAAACCCACCTTTGTTCATATAACTTTGGATAACTTTGGTTGTAGGTCTAAACAAACGTCGAAATGGCTAAACAATCATAAACAAACGAAAAGCATTCGATTTAACTATAGTTTATGATTGTTTAGCCATTTCCAACGTTTGCATACACCTACAACCAAAGTTATATAGGAATTCCATACAAACCCACCTTTGTTCATATAACTTTGGATAACTTTGGTTGTAGGTCTAAACAAACGTCGAAATGGCTAAACAATCATAAACAAACGAAAAGCATTCGATTTAACTATAGTTTATGATTGTTTAGCCATTTCCAACGTTTGCATACACCTACAACCAAAGTTATATAGGAATTCCATACAAACCCACCTTTGTTCATATAACTTTGGATAACTTTGGTTGTAGGTCTAAACAAACGTCGAAATGGCTAAACAATCATAAACAAACGAAAAGCATTCGATTTAACTATAGTTTATGATTGTTTAGCCATTTCCAACGTTTGCATACACCTACAACCAAAGTTATATAGGAATTCCATACAAACCCACCTTTGTTCATATAACTTTGGATAACTTTGGTTGTAGGTCTAAACAAACGTCGAAATGGCTAAACAATCATAAACAAACGAAAAGCATTCGATTTAACTATAGTTTATGATTGTTTAGCCATTTCCAACGTTTGCATACACCTACAACCAAAGTTATATAGGAATTCCATACAAACCCACCTTTGTTCATATAACTTTGGATAACTTTGGTTGTAGGTCTAAACAAACGTCGAAATGGCTAAACAATCATAAACAAACGAAAAGCATTCGATTTAACTATAGTTTATGATTGTTTAGCCATTTCCAACGTTTGCATACACCTACAACCAAAGTTATATAGGAATTCCATACAAACCCACCATTGTTCATATAACTTTGGATAACTTTGGTCTAAACAACAAACAAACAAACGTCGAAATGGCTAAACAATCATAAACAAACGAAAAGCATTCGATTTTACTATAGTTTATGATTGTTTAGCCATTTCCAACGTTTGCATACACCTACAACCAAAGTTATATAGGAATTCCATACAAACCCACCTTTGTTCATATAACTTTGGATAACTTTGGTTGTAGGTCTAAACAAACGTCGAAATGGCTAAACAATCATAAACAAACGAAAAGCATTCGATTTAACTATAGCTTATGATTGTTTAGCCATTTCCAACGTTTGTATACACCTACAACCAAAGTTATATAGGAATTCCATACAAACCCACCTTTGTTCATATAACTTTGGATAACTTTGGTTGTAGGTCTAAACAAACGTCGAAATGGCTAAACAATCATAAACAAACGAAAAGCATTCGATTTAACTATAGTTTATGATTGTTTAGCCATTTCCAACGTTTGCATACACCTACAACCAAAGTTATATAGGAATTCCATACAAACCCACCTTTGTTCATATAACTTTGGATAACTTTGGTTGTAGGTCTAAACAAACGTCGAAATGGCTAAACAATCATAAACAAACGAAAAGCATTCGATTTAACTATAGTTTATGATTGTTTAGAAATTTCCAACGTTTGCATACACCTACAACCAAAGTTATATAGGAATTCCATACAAACCCACCTTTGTTCATATAACTTTGGATAACTTTGGTTGTAGGTATAAACAAACGTCGAAATGGCTAAACAATCATAAACAAACGAAAAGCATTCGATTTAACTATAGTTTATGATTGTTTAGCCATTTCCAACGTTTGCATACACCTACAACCAAAGTTATATAGGAATTCCATACAAACCCACCTTTGTTCATATAACTTTGGATAACTTTGGTTGTAGGTCTAAACAAACGTCGAAATGGCTAAACAATCATAAACAAACGAAAAGCATTCGATTTAACTATAGTTTATGATTGTTTAGCCATTTCCAACGTTTGCATACACCTACAACCAAAGTTATATAGGAATTCCATACAAACCCACCTTTGTTCATATAACTTTGGATAACTTTGGTTGTAGGTCTAAACAAACGTCGAAATGGCTAAACAATCATAAACAAACGAAAAGCATTCGATTTAACTATAGTTTATGATTGTTTAGCCATTTCCAACGTTTGCATACACCTACAACCAAAGTTATATAGGAATTCCATACAAACCCACCTTTGTTCATATAACTTTGGATAACTTTGGTTGTAGGTCTAAACAAACGTCGAAATGGCTAAACAATCATAAACAAACGAAAAGCATTCGATTTTACTATAGTTTATGATTGTTTAGCCATTTCCAACGTTTGCATACACCTACAACCAAAGTTATATAGGAATTCCATACAAACCCACCTTTGTTCATATAACTTTGGATAACTTTGGTTGTAGGTCTAAACAAACGTCGAAATGGCTAAACAATCATAAACAAACGAAAAGCATTCGATTTAACTATAGTTTATGATTGTTTAGCCATTTCCAACGTTTGCATACACCTACAACTAAAGTTATATAGGAATTCCATACAAACCCACCTTTGTTCATATAACTTTGGATAACTTAGGTTGTAGGTCTAAACAAACGTCGAAATGGCTAAACAATCATAAACAAACGAAAAGCATTCGATTTAACTATAGTTTATGATTGTTTAGCCATTTCCAACGTTTGCATACACCTACAACCAAAGTTATATAGGAATTCCATACAAACCCACCATTGTTCATATAACTTTGGATAACTTTGGTTGTAGGTCTAAACAAACGTCGAAATGGCTAAACAATCATAAACAAACGAAAAGCATTCGATTTAACTATAGTTTATGATTGTTTAGCCATTTCCAACGTTTGCATACACCTACAACCAAAGTTATATAGGAATTCCATACAAACCCACCTTTGTTCATATAACTTTGGATAACTTTGGTTGTAGGTCTAAACAAACGTCAAAATGGCTAAACAATCATAAACAAACGAAAAGCATTCGATTTAACTATAGTTTATGATTGTTTAGCCATTTCCAACGTTTGCATACACCTACAACTAAAGTTATATAGGAATTCCATACAAACCCACCTTTGTTCATATAACTTTGGATAACTTTAGTTGTAGGTCTAAACAAACGTCGAAATGGCTAAACAATCATAAACAAACGAAAAGCATTCGATTTAACTATAGTTTATGATTGTTTAGCCATTTCCAACGTTTGCATACACCTACAACCAAAGTTATATAGGAATTCCATACAAACCCACCTTTGTTCATATAACTTTGGATAACTTTGGTTGTAGGTCTAAACAAACGTCGAAATGGCTAAACAATCATAAACAAACGAAAAGCATTCGATTTAACTATAGTTTATGATTGTTTAGCCATTTCCAACGTTTGCATACACCTACAACCAAAGTTATATAGGAATTCCATACAAACCCACCTTTGTTCATATAACTTTGGATAACTTTGGTTGTAGGTCTAAACAAACGTCGAAATGGCTAAACAATCATAAACAAACGAAAAGCATTCGATTTAACTATAGTTTATGATTGTTTAGCCATTTCCAACGTTTGCATACACCTACAACCAAAGTTATATAGGAATTCCATACAAACCCACCTTTGTTCATATAACTTTGGATAACTTTGGTTGTAGGTCTAAACAAACGTCGAAATGGCTAAACAATCATAAACAAACGAAAAGCATTCGATTTAACTATAGTTTATGATTGTTTAGCCATTTCCAACGTTTGCATACACCTACAACCAAAGTTATATAGGAATTCCATACAAACCCACCTTTGTTCATATAACTTTGGATAACTTTGGTTGTAGGTCTAAACAAACGTCGAAATGGCTAAACAATCATAAACAAACGAAAAGCATTCGATTTAACTATAGTTTATGATTGTTTAGCCATTTCCAACGTTTGCATACACCTACAACCAAAGTTATATAGGAATTCCATACAAACCCACCTTTGTTCATATAACTTTGGATAACTTTGGTTGTAGGTCTAAACAAACGTCGAAATGGCTAAACAATCATAAACAAACGAAAAGCATTCGATTTAACTATAGTTTATGATTGTTTAGCCATTTCCAACGTTTGCATACACCTACAACCAAAGTTATATAGGAATTCCATACAAACCCACCTTTGTTCATATAACTTTGGATAACTTTGGTTGTAGGTCTAAACAAACGTCGAAATGGCTAAACAATCATAAACAAACGAAAAGCATTCGATTTAACTATAGTTTATGATTGTTTAGCCATTTCCAACGTTTGCATACACCTACAACCAAAGTTATATAGGAATTCCATACAAACCCACCTTTGTTCATATAACTTTGGATAACTTTGGTTGTAGGTCTAAACAAACGTCGAAATGGCTAAACAATCATAAACAAACGAAAAGCATTCGATTTAACTATAGTTTATGATTGTTTAGCCATTTCCAACGTTTGCATACACCTACAACCAAAGTTATATAGGAATTCCATACAAACCCACCTTTGTTCATATAACTTTGGATAACTTTGGTTGTAGGTCTAAACAAACGTCGAAATGGCTAAACAATCATAAACAAACGAAAAGCATTCGATTTAACTATAGTTTATGATTGTTTAGCCATTTCCAACGTTTGCATACACCTACAACCAAAGTTATATAGGAATTCCATACAAACCCACCTTTGTTCATATAACTTTGGATAACTTTGGTTGTAGGTCTAAACAAACGTCGAAATGGCTAAACAATCATAAACAAACGAAAAGCATTCGATTTAACTATAGTTTATGATTGTTTAGCCATTTCCAACGTTTGCATACAACTACAACCAAAGTTATATAGGAATTCCATACAAACCCACCTTTGTTCATATAACTTTGGATAACTTTGGTTGTAGGTCTAAACAAACGTCGAAATGGCTAACCAATCATAAACAAACGAAAAGCATTCGATTTAACTATAGTTTATGATTGTTTAGCCATTTCCAACGTTTGCATACACCTACAACCAAAGTTATATAGGAATTCCATACAAACCCACCTTTGTTCATATAACTTTGGATAACTTTTTTTGTAGGTCTAAACAAACGTCGAAATGGCTAAACAATCATAAACAAACGAAAAGCATTCGATTTAACTATAGTTTATGATTGTTTAGCCATTTCCAACGTTTGCATACACCTACAACCAAAGTTATATAGGAATTCCATACAAACCCACCTTTGTTCATATAACTTTGGATAACTTTGGTTGTAGGTCTAAACAAACGTCGAAATGGCTAAACAATCATAAACAAACGAAAAGCATTCGATTTAACTATAGTTTATGATTGTTTAGCCATTTCCAACGTTTGCATACACCTACAACCAAAGTTATATAGGAATTCCATACAAACCCACCTTTGTTCATATAACTTTGGATAACTTTGGTTGTAGGTCTAAACAAACGTCGAAATGGCTAAACAATCATAAACAAACGAAAAGCATTCGATTTAACTATAGTTTATGATTGTTTAGCCATTTCCAACGTTTGCATACACCTACAACCAAAGTTATATAGGAATTCCATACAAACCCACCTTTGTTCATATAACTTTGGATAACTTTTTTTGTAGGTCTAAACAAACGTCGAAATGGCTAAACAATCATAAACAAACGAAAAGCATTCGATTTAACTATAGTTTATGATTGTTTAGCCATTTCCAACGTTTGCATACACCTACAACCAAAGTTATATAGGAATTCCATACAAACCCACCTTTGTTCATATAACTTTGGATAACTTTGGTTGTAGGTCTAAACAAACGTCGAAATGGCTAAACAATCATAAACAAACGAAAAGCATTCGATTTAACTATAGTTTATGATTGTTTAGCCATTTCCAACGTTTGCATAAACTACAACCAAAGTTATATAGGAATTCCATACAAACCCACCTTTGTTCATATAACTTTGGATAACTTTGGTTGTAGGTCTAAAAAAACGTCGAAATGGCTAAACAATCATAAACAAACGAAAAGCATTCGATTTAACTATAGTTTATGATTGTTTAGACATTTCCAACGTTTGCATACACCTACAACCAAAGTTATATAGGAATTCCATACAAACCTACCTTTGTTCATATAACTTTGGATAACTTTGGTTGTAGGTCTAAACAAACGTCGAAATGGCTAAACAATCATAAACAAACGAAAAGCATTCGATTTAACTATAGTTTATCATTGTTTAGCCATTTCCAACGTTTGCATACACCTACAACCAAAGTTATATAGGAATTCCATACAAACCCACCTTTGTTCATATAACTTTGGATAACTTTGGTTGTAGGTCTAAACAAACGTCGAAATGGCTTTAACAATCATAAACAAACGAAAAGCATTCGATTTAACTATAGTTTATGATTGTTTAGCCATTTCCAACGTTTGCATACACCTACAACCAAAGTTATATAGGAATTCCATACAAACCCACCTTTGTTCATATAACTTTGGATAACTTTGGTTGTAGGTCTAAACAAACGTCGAAATGGCTAAACAATCATAAACAAACGAAAAGCATTCGATTTAACTATAGTTTATGATTGTTTAGCCATTTCCAACGTTTGCATACACCTACAACCAAAGTTATATAGGAATTCCATACAAACCCACCTTTGTTCATATAACTTTGGATAACTTTGGTTGTAGGTCTAAACAAACGTCGAAATGGCTAAACAATCATAAACAAACGAAAAGCATTCGATTTAACTATAGTTTATGATTGTTTAGCCATTTCCAACGTTTGCATACACCTACAACCAAAGTTATATAGGAATTCCATACAAACCCACCTTTGTTCATATAACTTTGGATAACTTTTGTTGTAGGTCTAAACAAACGTCGAAATGGCTAAACAATCATAAACAAACGAAAAGCATTCGATTTAACTATAGTTTAAGATTGTTTAGCCATTTCCAACGTTTGCATACACCTACAACCAAAGTTATATAGGAATTCCATACAAACCCACCTTTGTTCATATAACTTTGGATAACTTTTTTTGTAGGTCTAAACAAACGTCGAAATGGCTAAACAATCATAAACAAACGAAAAGCATTCGATTTAACTATAGTTTATGATTGTTTAGCCATTTCCAACGTTTGCATACACCTACAACCAAAGTTATATAGGAATTCCATACAAACCCACCTTTGTTCATATAACTTTGGATAACTTTGGTTGTAGGTCTAAACAAACGTCGAAATGGCTAAACAATCATAAACAAACGAAAAGCATTCGATTTAACTATAGTTTATGATTGTTTAGCCATTTCCAACGTTTGCATAAACTACAACCAAAGTTATATAGGAATTCCATACAAACCCACCTTTGTTCATATAACTTTGGATAACTTTGGTTGTAGGTCTAAACAAACGTCGAAATGGCTAACCAATCATAAACAAACGAAAAGCATTCGATTTAACTATAGTTTATGATTGTTTAGCCATTTCCAACGTTTGCATACACCTACAACCAAAGTTATATAGGAATTCCATACAAACCCACCTTTGTTCATATAACTTTGGATAACTTTTTTTGTAGGTCTAAACAAACGTCGAAATGGCTAAACAATCATAAACAAACGAAAAGCATTCGATTTAACTATAGTTTATGATTGTTTAGCCATTTCCAACGTTTGCATACACCTACAACCAAAGTTATATAGGAATTCCATACAAACCCACCTTTGTTCATATAACTTTGGATAACTTTGGTTGTAGGTCTAAACAAACGTCGAAATGGCTAAACAATCATAAACAAACGAAAAGCATTCGATTTAACTATAGTTTATGATTGTTTAGCCATTTCCAACGTTTGCATACACCTACAACCAAAGTTATATAGGAATTCCATACAAACCCACCTTTGTTCATATAACTTTGGATAACTTTGGTTGTAGGTCTAAACAAACGTCGAAATGGCTAAACAATCATAAACAAACGAAAAGCATTCGATTTAACTATAGTTTATGATTGTTTAGCCATTTCCAACGTTTGCATACACCTACAACCAAAGTTATATAGGAATTCCATACAAACCCACCTTTGTTCATATAACTTTGGATAACTTTTTTTGTAGGTCTAAACAAACGTCGAAATGGCTAAACAATCATAAACAAACGAAAAGCATTCGATTTAACTATAGTTTATGATTGTTTAGCCATTTCCAACGTTTGCATACACCTACAACCAAAGTTATATAGGAATTCCATACAAACCCACCTTTGTTCATATAACTTTGGATAACTTTGGTTGTAGGTCTAAACAAACGTCGAAATGGCTAAACAATCATAAACAAACGAAAAGCATTCGATTTAACTATAGTTTATGATTGTTTAGCCATTTCCAACGTTTGCATAAACTACAACCAAAGTTATATAGGAATTCCATACAAACCCACCTTTGTTCATATAACTTTGGATAACTTTGGTTGTAGGTCTAAAAAAACGTCGAAATGGCTAAACAATCATAAACAAACGAAAAGCATTCGATTTAACTATAGTTTATGATTGTTTAGACATTTCCAACGTTTGCATACACCTACAACCAAAGTTATATAGGAATTCCATACAAACCTACCTTTGTTCATATAACTTTGGATAACTTTGGTTGTAGGTCTAAACAAACGTCGAAATGGCTAAACAATCATAAACAAACGAAAAGCATTCGATTTAACTATAGTTTATCATTGTTTAGCCATTTCCAACGTTTGCATACACCTACAACCAAAGTTATATAGGAATTCCATACAAACCCACCTTTGTTCATATAACTTTGGATAACTTTGGTTGTAGGTCTAAACAAACGTCGAAATGGCTTTAACAATCATAAACAAACGAAAAGCATTCGATTTAACTATAGTTTATGATTGTTTAGCCATTTCCAACGTTTGCATACACCTACAACCAAAGTTATATAGGAATTCCATACAAACCCACCTTTGTTCATATAACTTTGGATAACTTTGGTTGTAGGTCTAAACAAACGTCGAAATGGCTAAACAATCATAAACAAACGAAAAGCATTCGATTTAACTATAGTTTATGATTGTTTAGCCATTTCCAACGTTTGCATACACCTACAACCAAAGTTATATAGGAATTCCATACAAACCCACCTTTGTTCATATAACTTTGGATAACTTTGGTTGTAGGTCTAAACAAACGTCGAAATGGCTAAACAATCATAAACAAACGAAAAGCATTCGATTTAACTATAGTTTATGATTGTTTAGCCATTTCCAACGTTTGCATCCACCTACAACCAAAGTTATATAGGAATTCCATACAAACCCACCTTTGTTCATATAACTTTGGATAACTTTGGTTGTAGGTCTAAACAAACGTCGAAATGGCTAAACAATCATAAACAAACGAAAAGCATACGATTTAACTATAGTTTATGATTGTTTAGCCATTTCCAACGTTTGCATACACCTACAACCAAAGTTATATAGGAATTCCATACAAACCCACCTTTGTTCATATAACTTTGGATAACTCTGGTTGTAGGTCTAAACAAACGTCGAAATGGCTAAACAATCATAAACAAACGAAAAGCATTCGATTTAACTATAGTTTATGATTGTTTAGCCATTTCCAACGTTTGCATACACCTACAACCAAAGTTATATAGGAATTCCATACAAACCCACCTTTGTTCATATAACTTTGGATAACTTTGGTTGTAGGTCTAAACAAACGTCGAAATGGCTAAACAATCATAAACAAACGAAAAGCATTCGATTTAACTATAGTTTATGATTGTTTAGCCATTTCCAACGTTTGCATACACCTACAACCAAAGTTATATAGGAATTCCATACAAACCCACCTTTGTTCATATAACTTTGGATAACTTTGGTTGTAGGTCTAAACAAACGTCGAAATGGCTAAACAATCATAAACAAACGAAAAGCATACGATTTAACTATAGTTTATGATTGTTTAGCCATTTCCAACGTTTGCATACACCTACAACCAAAGTTATATAGGAATTCCATACAAACCCACCTTTGTTCATATAACTTTGGATAACTCTGGTTGTAGGTCTAAACAAACGTCGAAATGGCTAAACAATCATAAACAAACGAAAAGCATTCGATTTAACTATAGTTTATGATTGTTTAGCCATTTCCAACGTTTGCATACACCTACAACCAAAGTTATATAGGAATTCCATACAAACCCACCTTTGTTCATATAACTTTGGATAACTTTGGTTGTAGGTCTAAACAAACGTCGAAATGGCTAAACAATCATAAACAAACGAAAAGCATTCGATTTAACTATAGTTTATGATTGTTTAGCCATTTCCAACGTTTGCATACACCTACAACCAAAGTTATATAGGAATTCCATACAAACCCACCTTTGTTCATATAACTTTGGATAACTTTGGTTGTAGGTCTAAACAAACGTCGAAATGGCTAAACAATCATAAACAAACGAAAAGCATACGATTTAACTATAGTTTATGATTGTTTAGCCATTTCCAACGTTTGCATACACCTACAACCAAAGTTATATAGGAATTCCATACAAACCCACCTTTGTTCATATAACTTTGGATAACTTTGGTTGTAGGTCTAAACAAACGTCGAAATGGCTAAACAATCATAAACAAACGAAAAGCATTCGATTAACTATAGTTTATGATTGTTTAGCCATTTCCAACGTTTGCATACACCTACAACCAAAGTTATATAGGAATTCCATACAAACCCACCTTTGTTCATATAACTTTGGATAACTTTGGTTGTAGGTCTAAACAAACGTCGAAATGGCTAAACAATCATAAACAAACGAAAAGCATTCGATTTAACTATAGTTTATGATTGTTTAGCCATTTCCAACGTTTGCATACACCTACAACCAAAGTTATATAGGAATTCCATACAAACCCACCTTTGTTCATATAACTTTGGATAACTTTGGTTGTAGGTCTAAACAAACGTCGAAATGGCTAAACAATCATAAACAAACGAAAAGCATTCGATTTAACTATAGTTTATGATTGTTTAGCCATTTCCAACGTTTGCATACACCTACAACCAAAGTTATATAGGAATTCCATACAAACCCACCTTTGTTCATATAACTTTGGATAACTTTGGTTGTAGGTCTAAACAAACGTCGAAATGGCTAAACAATCATAAACAAACGAAAAGCATTCGATTTAACTATAGTTTATGATTGTTTAGCCATTTCCAACGTTTGCATACACCTACAACCAAAGTTATATAGGAATTCCATACAAACCCACATTTGTTCATATAACTTTGGATAACTCTGGTTATAGGTCTAAACAAACGTCGAAATGGCTAAACAATCATAAAAAAACGAAAAGCATTCGATTTAACTATAGTTTATGATTGTTTAGCCATTTCCAACGTTTGCATACACCTACAACCAAAGTTATATAGGAATTCCATACAAACCCACCTTTGTTCATATAACTTTGGATAACTTTGGTTGTAGGTCTAAACAAACGTCGAAATGGCTAAACAATCATAAACAAACGAAAAGCATTCGATTTAACTATAGTTTATGATTGTTTAGCCATTTCCAACGTTTGCATACACCTACAACCAAAGTTATATAGGAATTCCATACAAACCCACCTTTGTTCATGTTAAGTGCAGTGTCTTACCTTTTTTAATCTTTAAGTATAATTGCATAGTACTTTAGTCGAAATATTGTAATTTTCCTATTCGCATTGTAATTTCCTATCTTGGTCAAGTTAGAAATTACCATCCTATCAATATTGTACCGTACTGCATTCAAATTGCAAAAACACATTGCCTGTATAAATTTCCTTGTTGCTAAAATTGTAGCTTCTACCGTAATAACTGTAACGTTCTCGAATAAGCAGCCTGGCTATTGGAAAATAATTTAGAGGAAGACACTTGCACTCTGGAGTTAGCGCGGATAAGTTTAATCGGAAATTATGTGTAAAGAAAAGTAGAGTGAATAAAGCATTTTAATATAAACACAAAAAACCTTGTGTTAACATTTGGCGACCGTGACAGGACCATTTTCTACTTTTCGACTTTCTGACTTTAGAACTTTGTGACTTTATAACTTTGTGGAACTAATTTCAAAATTATCGCGGTGATTAGTGACGTTGTGAAATCACGAAAGAAAACGTACAGTGATACTGATAGCATAGCATTAAGTGCATGCATTTCAGGAACAGCGCTGGAAACGCCGGTGGACTACGCTCACAATCAGAAGCACAAAATCGCTACAAAGTACGAACGAAAGTACCAGGTAAAGCATTCATTAGCTATTGCATGATAACCTGTCGACGCTAACAAAAAAATTGCCAAATTGTTTATTCATTTTACATCAGTGATATGTGCATTTAAGATTAGTGATAGAAGTATTGATGTTCCTGAAATTACCCAGCACATGTATATAAAATAACGGAATAAGCATCAGCGATAAGCCAACAATACTACAGTTTATTATATTCAATACCACACACACTGGTTCATTTCGTAGACAATTGTGATCAGCATAACAGAACTTTACGCCACTCGTTGGGTTCACATATTTGGTGAAAATTCTGTGAATAAACTCTGACTTTTGAAATCAATTTTGGTATTTTCTTGCTTAATTAAATTTACACTTAACTATCTTTATATAGACAATATCGTGTGTATATTTCTGTTGTGGTCTCATATTAATTGAACAATATTCGAAAAACTCACAGCAGAATTAGCAGTGGCGTAATTCCCGCGGAAAAGAGTGCAAGTCATAAATAAATAAAATCAAATCTATCGTAAACAATTACTTTCGCAATAAATTATTGAAACGTCGCGATAGGAACCACTTAATATCACAATAAGGTGGGAGAACAAACGAACTTTTCTTTTGTAACAAAATTTAATTGAATATTGGTTGAATTTGTTTTGATTAGCAGTTAGCATGGCTGACGACGAAAAAGCAAAAAAGCAGTTGGACGAGTTAAAAGTGCAACGCGCAAATGCAAAAGGTTGTATAACTCGTGTCAAAACATTCGTAAATAGCAAAATAGATACACTAACTTGTACCGAAGCAGAATGTAGGTTAGGCATTTTGGAATCATATTGGAAGTTTTTTCTAACTCAACAAAGCAATTTAGAAAAATTGTCACCTGATGATCAAAGTCATGCTACAATTCGCGGCGAATGCGAAGATTTATATTGTGAAATAAAAGCCAAGCTTCTGTCTATCATGCCCAATCGAAGTCGGTCAAGTATCGCAGATCAAACATTCTTACAACCAGGTCCGTCTGTAAGCGCTAAGCTACCCCCTTTGAAACTGCCGCAATTTTCGGGAAAATACTCGGAATACCCCAATTTTATAGCAACCTTCAACAAATTAGTTCACGATGATCCAGAAAAATCAACAACAGAAAAATACAATCATTTGTTAAATTGTGTTTGTGGATCAGCACTACAAGCAATAGAATCATTGGGAAAATCAGCAGTCACTTACTCACAGGCACTAGACAAATTGAAAGAAAGGTTCGATAACAAGTTTATGGTTTTTCAAGAGCATCTTACTGAGCTGTTCGAATTACCAAAGGTACAAAAGGATTCAGCGACTCAGTTGCGCAGCCTAGTCGACAACATGAGCGCACATCTCTGCGCTCTGCGCGCATTAGGCTCAGAAACAGATATCGTAAACGGGGTAATAATATATATCGTCAACTCAAAATTAGATTCCGAGTCACAAACTCGCTGGGAGGAGACAATTGATTATAAAAAGTTCCCAACCTGGGAGGACTGCGAGAAAGTGCTAAGTCGTCGATGCCAATTCTTGGAAGGACGAGAAAGGAAAACTCCGTCTAAAGATGCCAACAAAAACCAAATTAAGGGTGCAATGCAACCATTGCGCAAAAATTCAATCTCGTTGAAGGTCACTAAGCACAACTGTACTCTCTGTGCAGATACTCAACACACCATCGGGTCGTGTCCTAAGTTCATTGAATTAGGTATCAATGATCGGTTTGAAGCAGCTAAAAAATTGTCGTTGTGCATTAATTGCTTACGGAAGGGTCACACTGTGAAAACGTGCCGTTCCTCCAAATGCAAAGTTTGTTTCAAACCTCATCACACAAAACTACATCGATACTCATCTCTTACTGAACCCACAACAAATGGGAATGCATTGCAAACTTACGCTAATACTTCACAAACTCCAATGCCATCAAATTCTGTCCAAAACGCCCACAATCCGGATTCTCACAACAACCCAGTACCCTCCAGATCATGCTTAGCTACAATAGGGCCCACTGATCAAGTATTCTTAGCCACTGCAATAGTTAAAATGATGGACACTAATGGGGTCTTTCACTTCGCAAGAGCGCTGCTCGATTCCGGATCTCAATTGAACTTTGTCACAAATAGGTTTGCAAACAAGCTACGCTTAAAGCGTAGGAAAATTAACGCTGACATAAGTGGTATTGGTGATGTAGCAGCTAAAGTAATGTACGAAGTAGACTCTACCATAACCTCTCGCAACTCGAACTACCAAACAAACATGAGCTTCTGCATCCTACCGTCGATAACTGGAATTCAGCCAGAGCAGGAAATCAATACAGAAAAGTGGAATATCCCCCTGAACCTTGAACTCGCCGATCCCACGTTCTTCAAACCACAACCTATTGACTTGTTAATTGGAGCTGGAATGTTCTTTGAGTTAATGTCAATAGGCCAAATTCGATTGCAGGAAAATCTGGCTATTCTCCAAAAAACCTTACTCGGATGGATTATCAGCGGATCATACAAGGCTTCAACTATCGCAAGACGAGTATGTGCTGTAGCGGCCGCGGAAGAGGCAATGAACTCTGACGGTGAACTTAATGCTATAGTGGAAAAATTTTGGAGCATGGAATCATTCAATTCTGCAGAACCTAAGTATTCTTACGAACAACAATTGTGTGAAGATTTGTTTCTTGAAACGGTTAGAAGAATGAAAGATGGCAGATTTATGGTGAAGCTACCATTCAAAAGCCCACCTACTGTTTTGGGAAATTCGTACGAGAAAGCATTGCGTAGACTCTTATATTTGGAACGAAAATTGAACCGTAATCCCCAGATGAAGGAGGAATATTCAAAATTTTTGCAGGAATACCAAAGCTTAGGTCATATGGAGCTAGTGAATCAGGATTCTATTTCATCTTTACAATACTACCTGCCTCACAGCTGTGTCATTCGTCCAGAAAGTTCATCTACACGCTTGCGAGTAGTATTCGATGCATCATGTCAAACTTCGTCAAGTGTCTCACTTAATAATATTTTGTTGGTAGGACCTACCGTTCAAAACGAATTATATACGGTCCTTTTAAGATTTCGTTGTTGGAAGTACGCTATTACGGCCGATATATCTAAAATGTATCGACAAATATTAGTTTATCCTGAAGATGCAAATTTTCAATACATATTGTGGCGGGATAAACATACACACGAACTTCAAACTTTTAAATTGAAAACCGTAACCTACGGTACAGCATCTGCGCCCTATTTAGCGACGCGGTGTTTGAATCACTTAGCCGATCTAAATTCGAAACAATTCCCTCTCGCGTCAAAAATCATAAAACAGGACTTTTATGTTGACGACATGCTTTCAGGTGCCGACACTCCTGAAGGTGTAGCAAAAATACAATCAGAAGTACAACATGTCCTTCTAACCGCTCAGCTTCCTCTAATGAAATGGTACTCGAACGCTAACCTTCTACTGGACAAACTGACACTGGATGAGCGAGCAAAACCCATTAACATCAACGGTTCAGAAGTAATCAAAACTCTAGGCATGGCATGGGATCCGGTGTCAGATGAATTCCTGTATAACTTCAAACCTAGTTGTGAAAGCATCAATGGAAAAGTTCAGACGGTAACAAAGCGATCCGTGCTGTCCGAAATGTCCAGACTTTTCGATCCATTAGGATTACTCAATCCCATAATCGTGAAGGCCAAAATATTCTTGCAAGAACTGTGGTTATTGAATGTTCATTGGGATGAGTCATTACCACAAGAGCGTCAATCGTCATGGATTCGATACATAGAAGATCTTAAAAACATCAACATGATACCCATCCCGCGGTTCGTTCTTTGCAGTAACATGCAATACCTAGAGATTCACGGATTCTGTGACGCATCTACGCGAGCTTACGGTGGATGCATATATCTGAGAAGTGTAGACAGATCTGGGAATATTGCTGTTCACCTATTAACGGCGAAATCAAAAGTGGCACCCACAAAAAACATCAAAACATTGCCATGCTTAGAACTATGCGGAGCCGAACTGCTATCGAACTTGTTGCAGAAAACTCTACAATCGTTGCAAAAGAAGATAAGTAAAACGTTCCTTTGGACAGATTCACAGGTTGTTTTAGGATGGCTCGGTTCTCATCCCTCTTGTTGGAAGCCTTTCGTAGCCAATCGAGTCTCATCTATACAGGAGCTGACTAGTGATGCCACCTGGAGATACGTCCCCACATCCTTAAACCCAGCAGATATGGTATCTCGAGGCGCTAGCGTCCATCAGCTATTGGAATCTTGCTGGTTCGTGGGTCCACAGTTTTTACAACAACCTTATGAGTCATGGCCCACCAAAAAAATCAAAGAAGACAAGGATTTACCGGAAAGGCAGAAAACGCAATCAGTTATGTCTTGCACCGCAGAACCATCATTTCTTGAGCAAGTGTATAAACACGATTTCAAAACAACTCGGCGCATTTTCGCATACGCATTGCGCTTTATACACAAGACCAACAAAAGCTACAAAAAAGATCAAGATGTGGCAACAGGTGAACTAACGCCAGAAGAACTGGAAAACTCCACACGGAAAATAATTTGGGCTATTCAACAACAATCGTTTCGGGAGGATATTCGTTCGTTACGCCAAGCAAAACAAGTTTCAAAAAGTAGTTCCGTCAGTAGCTTAAATCCCTTCCTGGATAATTCAGAACTCTTACGAGTAGGAGGCAGATTGAAAAATGCAGACATCCCCTATGAAGCTAAATATCCAATATTGTTGCCTAAAGAGAATGCCTTCGTCCGGTCATATGTGGAATATCTTCATGTAAAAAACTTCCACGCAGGGCCTCAAACGTTAGTTGCGCTTCTTCGCCAAAAGTATTGGATAATAAATGCAAGGGATTACACAAGGAAAGTAGTACGAAAGTGTACTTACTGCTTTCGATACCGACCTCGACTTTGCGATCAAATTATGGGTGACTTGCCAGAACTTAGATTGTGTGCATCTCAGGCGTTCGAAAACGTCGGCATAGACTTTTGTGGACCTATCATGGTAACTCATAAAATAAGAGGAAGGCGGCCCTATAAGTCGTACATAGCAGTGTTCGTGTGTTTTCTAACAAAAGGAGTTCATCTAGAAGTCGTAACTGACCTCTCGTCAGAGGCATTCATAGCAGCGTTGAAACGGTTTTCCAGTCGTCGAAGACTGTGCAAATATCTTCATTGTGATAACGCGACAAATTTCGTGGGCAAAAGAGGTCTATTAGCGGAACTACGGGATAAATGGTTCAGTCAACAAACACAAACGGAGATCAGTCGCTGGTGTGCTGAAGAAAGCATCACATTCAACCACATTCCGCCAAGATCACCACATTTCGGGGGGCTGTGGGAGGCAGCTGTTCGGTCATCCAAGGGACATTTGTACCGCACTCTCCGTAATTCTTTGCTGACTTTCGAGGAACTCACCACTGTCTGCTGCCAGATCGAAGCAATTCTGAATAGTCGACCACTGTGCGAACTCTCTTCAGACCCAAGCGACGAAGAAGCCTTGACGCCTGCACATTTTTGGAATCAAGCTCCGATGACTTGCATTCTAGAGCCAGATTTCCAGAATCAGAGAGGGGTACTCGTTAGCCGCTGGCGACAAATATCATTATTGCAGCAACACTTTTGGAAGCGCTGGACAACGGAGTACTTGGCATCACTACACCAACGCTATAAATGGAAATTTTCCTCCCCTAACATCCTTGTAAATTCCCTCGTTCTAATTTCAGACAGCAACCTTCCCCCTCAGAAGTGGCTATTAGGCAGAGTAGTTGGCGTTATCAACGGACAAGATGGCAAGGTTCGAGTGGCCGATGTTCGCACCAAAGCTGGAATCTTCAGACGCGCAGTACACAAACTTGCTCCATTACCTACAGCTAGAGAAGATTGACGACTCAGCATAAGTCGTCAAAGCGGGCGGAATGTTAAGTGCAGTGTCTTACCTTTTTTAATCTTTAAGTATAATTGCATAGTACTTTAGTCGAAATATTGTAATTTTCCTATTCGCATTGTAATTTCCTATCTTGGTCAAGTTAGAAATTACCATCCTATCAATATTGTACCGTACTGCATTCAAATTGCAAAAACACATTGCCTGTATAAATTTCCTTGTTGCTAAAATTGTAGCTTCTACCGTAATAACTGTAACGTTCTCGAATAAGCAGCCTGGCTATTGGAAAATAATTTAGAGGAAGACACTTGCACTCTGGAGTTAGCGCGGATAAGTTTAATCGGAAATTATGTGTAAAGAAAAGTAGAGTGAATAAAGCATTTTAATATAAACACAAAAAACCTTGTGTTAACAGTTCATATAACTTTGGATAACTTTGGTTGTAGGTCTAAACAAACGTCGAAATGGCTAAACAATCATAAACAAACGAAAAGCATTCGATTTAACTATAGTTTATGATTGTTTAGCCATTTCCAACGTTTGCATACACCTACAACCAAAGTTATATAGGAATTCCATACAAACCCACCTTTGTTCATATAACTTTGGATAACTTTGGTTGTAGGTCTAAACAAACGTCGAAATGGCTAAACAATCATAAACAAACGAAAAGCATTCGATTTAACTATAGTTTATCATTGTTTAGCCATTTCCAACGTTTGCATACACCTACAACCAAAGTTATATAGGAATTCCATACAAACCCACCTTTGTTCATATAACTTTGGATAACTTTGGTTGTAGGTCTAAACAAACGTCGAAATGGCTAAACAATCATAAACAAACGAAAAGCATTCGATTTAACTATAGTTTATGATTGTTTAGCCATTTCCAACGTTTGCATACACCTACAACCAAAGTTATATAGGAATTCCATACAAACCCACCTTTGTTCATATAACTTTGGATAACTTTGCTTGTAGGTCTAAACAAACGTCGAAATGGCTAAACAATCATAAACAAACGAAAAGCATTCGATTTAACTATAGTTTATGATTGTTTAGCCATTTCCAACGTTTGCATACACCTACAACCAAAGTTATATAGGAATTCCATACAAACCCACCTTTGTTCATATAACTTTGGATAACTTTGGTTGTAGGTCTAAACAAACGTCGAAATGGCTAAACAATCATAAACAAACGAAAAGCATTCGATTTAACTATAGTTTATGATTGTTTAGCCATTTCCAACGTTTGTATACACCTACAACCAAAGTTATATAGGAATTCCATACAAACCCACCTTTGTTCATATAACTTTGATAACTTTGGTTGTAGGTCTAAACAAACGTCGAAATGGCTAAACAATCATAAACAAACGAAAAGCATTCGATTTAACTATAGTTTATGATTGTTTAGCCATTTCCAACGTTTGCATACACCTACAACCAAAGTTATATAGGAATTCCATACAAACCCACCTTTGTTCATATAACTTTGGATAACTTTGGTTGTAGGTCTAAACAAACGTCGAAATGGCTAAACAATCATAAACAAACGAAAAGCATTCGATTTAACTATAGTTTATGATTGTTTAGCCATTTCCAACGTTTGCATAAACTACAACCAAAGTTATATAGGAATTCCATACAAACCCACCTTTGTTCATATAACTTTGGATAACTTTGGTTGTAGGTCTAAAAAAACGTCGAAATGGCTAAACAATCATAAACAAACGAAAAGCATTCGATTTAACTATAGTTTATGATTGTTTAGACATTTCCAACGTTTGCATACACCTACAACCAAAGTTATATAGGAATTCCATACAAACCTACCTTTGTTCATATAACTTTGGATAACTTTGGTTGTAGGTCTAAACAAACGTCGAAATGGCTAAACAATCATAAACAAACGAAAAGCATTCGATTTAACTATAGTTTATCATTGTTTAGCCATTTCCAACGTTTGCATACACCTACAACCAAAGTTATATAGGAATTCCATACAAACCCACCTTTGTTCATATAACTTTGGATAACTTTGGTTGTAGGTCTAAACAAACGTCGAAATGGCTAAACAATCATAAACAAACGAAAAGCATTCGATTTAACTATAGTTTATGATTGTTTAGCCATTTCCAACGTTTGCATACACCTACAACCAAAGTTATATAGGAATTCCATACAAACCCACCTTTGTTCATATAACTTTGGATAACTTTTGTTGTAGGTCTAAACAAACGTCGAAATGGCTAAACAATCATAAACAAACGAAAAGCATTCGATTTAACTATAGTTTATGATTGTTTAGCCATTTCCAACGTTTGCATACACCTACAACCAAAGTTATATAGGAATTCCATACAAACCCACCTTTGTTCATATAACTTTGGATAACTTTGGTTGTAGGTCTAAACAAACGTCGAAATGGCTAAACAATCATAAACAAACGAAAAGCATTCGATTTAACTATAGTTTATGATTGTTTAGCCATTTCCAACGTTTGTATACACCTACAACCAAAGTTATATAGGAATTCCATACAAACCCACCTTTGTTCATATAACTTTGATAACTTTGGTTGTAGGTCTAAACAAACGTCGAAATGGCTAAACAATCATAAACAAACGAAAAGCATTCGATTTTACTATAGTTTATGATTGTTTAGCCATTTCCAACGTTTGCATACACCTACAACCAAAGTTATATAGGAATTCCATACAAACCCACCTTTGTTCATATAACTTTGGATAACTTTGGTTGTAGGTCTAAACAAACGTCGAAATGGCTAAACAATCATAAACAAACGAAAAGCATTCGATTTAACTATAGTTTATCATTGTTTAGCCATTTCCAACGTTTGCATACACCTACAACCAAAGTTATATAGGAATTCCATACAAACCCACCTTTGTTCATATAACTTTGGATAACTTTGGTTGTAGGTCTAAACAAACGTCGAAATGGCTAAACAATCATAAACAAACGAAAAGCATTCGATTTAACTATAGTTTAAGATTGTTTAGCCATTTCCAACGTTTGCATACACCTACAACCAAAGTTATATAGGAATTCCATACAAACCCACCTTTGTTCATATAACTTTGGATAGCTTTGGTTGTAGGTCTAAACAAACGTCGAAATGGCTAACCAATCATAAACAAACGAAAAGCATTCGATTTAACTATAGTTTATGATTCTTTAGCCATTTCCAACGTTTGCATACACCTACAACCAAAGTTATATAGGAATTCCATACAAACCCACCTTTGTTCATATAACTTTGGATAACTTTGGTTGTAGGTCTAAACAAACGTCGAAATGGCTAAACAATCATAAACAAACGAAAAGCATTCGATTTAACTATAGTTTATGATTCTTTAGCCATTTCCAACGTTTGCATACACCTACAACCAAAGTTATATAGGAATTCCATACAAACCCACCTTTGTTCATATAACTTTGGATAACTTTGGTTGTAGGTCTAAACAAACGTCGAAATGGCTAACCAATCATAAACAAACGAAAAGCATTCGATTTAACTATAGTTTATGATTGTTTAGCCATTTCCAACGTTTGCATACACCTACAACCAAAGTTATATAGGAATTCCATACAAACCCACCTTTGTTCATATAACTTTGGATAACTTTGGTTGTAGGTCTAAACAAACGTCGAAATGGCTAAACAATCATAAACAAACGAAAAGCATTCGATTTAACTATAGTTTATGATTGTTTAGCCATTTCCAACGTTTGCATACACCTACAACCAAAGTTATATAGGAATTCCATACAAACCCACCTTTGTTCATATAACTTTGGATAACTTTGGTTGTAGGTCTAAACAAACGTCGAAATGGCTAAACAATCATAAACAAACGAAAAGCATTCGATTTAACTATAGTTTATCATTGTTTAACCATTTCCAACGTTTGCATACACCTACAACCAAAGTTATATAGGAATTCCATACAAACCCACCTTTGTTCATATAACTTTGGATAACTTTGGTTGTAGGTCTAAACAAACGTCGAAATGGCTAAACAATCATAAACAAACGAAAAGCATTCGATTTAACTATAGTTTATGATTGTTTAGCCATTTCCAACGTTTGCATACACCTACAACCAAAGTTATATAGGAATTCCATACAAACCCACCTTTGTTCATATAACTTTGGATAACTTTGCTTGTAGGTCTAAACAAACGTCGAAATGGCTAAACAATCATAAACAAACGAAAAGCATTCGATTTAACTATAGTTTATGATTGTTTAGCCATTTCCAACGTTTGCATACACCTACAACCAAAGTTATATAGGAATTCCATACAAACCCACCTTTGTTCATATAACTTTGGATAACTTTGGTTGTAGGTCTAAACAAACGTCGAAATGGCTAAACAATCATAAACAAACGAAAAGCATTCGATTTAACTATAGTTTATGATTGTTTAGCCATTTCCAACGTTTGTATACACCTACAACCAAAGTTATATAGGAATTCCATACAAACCCACCTTTGTTCATATAACTTTGATAACTTTGGTTGTAGGTCTAAACAAACGTCGAAATGGCTAAACAATCATAAACAAACGAAAAGCATTCGATTTAACTATAGTTTATGATTGTTTAGCCATTTCCAACGTTTGCATACACCTACAACCAAAGTTATATAGGAATTCCATACAAACCCACCTTTGCATATAACTTTGGATAACTTTGGTTGTAGGTCTAAACAAACGTCGAAATGGCTAAACAATCATAAACAAACGAAAAGCATTCGATTTAACTATAGTTTATGATTGTTTAGCCATTTCCAACGTTTGCATACACCTACAACCAAAGTTATATAGGAATTCCATACAAACCCACCTTTGTTCATATAACTTTGGATAACTTTGGTTGTAGGTCTAAACAAACGTCGAAATGGCTAAACAATCATAAACAAACGAAAAGCATTCGATTTAACTATAGTTTATGATTGTTTAGCCATTTCCAACGTTTGCATACACCTACAACCAAAGTTATATAGGAATTCCATACAAACCCACCTTTGTTCATATAACTTTGGATAACTTTGGTTGTAGGTCTAAACAAACGTCGAAATGGCTAAACAATCATAAACAAACGAAAAGCATTCGATATAAATATAGTTTATGATTCTTTAGCCATTTCCAACGTTTGCATACACCTACAACCAAAGTTATATAGGAATTCCATACAATCCCACCTTTGTTCATATAACTTTGGATAACTTTGGTTGTAGGTCTAAACAAACGTCGAAATGGCTAAACAATAATAAACAAACGAAAAGCATACGATTTAACTATAGTTTATGATTGTTTAGCCATTTCCAACGTTTGCATACACCTACAACCAAAGTTATATAGGAATTCCATACAAACCCACCTTTGTTCATATAACTTTGGATAACTTTGGTTGTAGGTCTAAACAAACGTCGAAATGGCTAAACAATCATAAACAAACGAAAAGCATTCGATTTAACTATAGTTTATGATTGTTTAGCCATTTCCAACGTTTGCATACACCTACAACCAAAGTTATATAGGAATTCCATACAAACCCACCTTTGTTCATATAACTTTGGATAACTTTGGTTGTAGGTCTAAACAAACGTCGAAATGGCTAAACAATCATTAACAAACGAAAAGCATTCGATTTAACTATAGTTTATGATTGTTTAGCCATTTCCAACGTTTGCATACACCTACAACCAAAGTTATATAGGAATTCCATACAAACCCACCTTTGTTCATATAACTTTGGATAACTTTGGTTGTAGGTCTAAACAAACGTCGAAATGGCTAAACAATCATAAACAAACGAAAAGCATTCGATTTAACTATAGTTTATGATTGTTTAGCCATTTCCAACGTTTGCATACACCTACAACCAAAGTTATATAGGAATTCCATACAAACCCACCTTTGTTCATATAACTTTGGATAACTTTGGTTGTAGGTCTAAACAAACGTCGAAATGGCTAAACAATCATAAACAAACGAAAAGCATTCGATTTAACTATAGTTTATCATTGTTTAGCCATTTCCAACGTTTGCATACACCTACAACCAAAGTTATATAGGAATTCCATACAAACCCACCTTTGTTCATATAACTTTGGATAACTTTGGTTGTAGGTCTAAACAAACGTCGAAATGGCTAAACAATCATAAACAAACGAAAAGCATTCAATTTAACTATAGTTTATGATTGTTTAGCCATTTCCAACGTTTGCATACACCTACAACCAAAGTTATATAGGAATTCCATACAAACCCACCTTTGTTCATATAACTTTGGATAACTTTGGTTGTAGGTCTAAACAAACGTCGAAATGGCTAAACAATCATAAACAAACGAAAAGCAGTCGATTTAACTATAGTTTATGATTGTTTAGCCATTTCCAACGTTTGCATACACCTACAACCAAAGTTATATAGGAATTCCATACAAACCCACCTTTGTTCATATAACTTTGGATAACTTTGGTTGAAGGTCTAAACAAACGTCGAAATGGCTAAACAATCATAAACAAACGAAAAGCATTCGATTTAACTATAGTTTATGATTGTTTAGCCATTTCCAACGTTTGCATACACCTACAACCAAAGTTATATAGGAATTCCATACAAACCCACCTTTGTTCATATAACTTTGGATAACTTTGGTTGTAGGTCTAAACAAACGTCGAAATGGCTAAACAATCATAAACAAACGAAAAGCATTCGATTTAACTATAGTTTATGATTCTTTAGCCATTTCCAACGTTTGCATACACCTACAACCAAAGTTATATAGGAATTCCATACAAACCCACCTTTGTTCATATAACTTTGGATAACTTTGGTTGTAGGTCTAGACAAACGTCGAAATGGCTAAACAATCATTAACAAACGAAAAGCATTCGATTTAACTATAGTTTATGATTGTTTAGCCATTTCCAACGTTTGCATACACCTACAACCAAAGTTATATAGGAATTCCATACAAACCCACCTTTGTTCATATAACTTTGGATAACTTTGGTTGTAGGTCGAAACAAACGTCGAAATGGCTAAACAATCATAAACAAACGAAAAGCATTCGATTTAACTATAGTTTATGATTGTTTAGCCATTTCCAACATTTGCATACACTTACAACCAAAGTTATATAGGAATTCCATACAAACCCACCTTTGTTCACATAACTTTGGATAACTTTGGTTGTAGGTCTAAACAAACGTCGAAATGGCTAAACAATCATAAACAAACGAAAAGCATTCGATTTAACTATAGTTTATGATTGTTTAGCCATTTCCAACGTTTGCATACACCTACAACCAAAGTTATATAGGAATTCCATACAAACCCACCTTTGTTCATATAACTTTGGATAACTTTGGTTGTAGGTGGAAACAAACGTCGAAATGGCTAAACAATCATAAACAAACGAAAAGCATTCGATTTAACTATAGTTTATGATTGTTTAGCCATTTCCAACGTTTGCATACACCTACAACCAAAGTTATATAGGAATTCCATACAAACCCACCTTTGTTCATATAACTTTGGATAACTTTGGTTGTAGGTCTAAACAAACGTCGAAATGGCTAAACAATCATAAACAAACGAAAAGCATTCGATATAAATATAGTTTATGATTCTTTAGCCATTTCCAACGTTTGCATACACCTACAACCAAAGTTATATAGGAATTCCATACAATCCCACCTTTGTTCATATAACTTTGGATAACTTTGGTTGTAGGTCTAAACAAACGTCGAAATGGCTAAACAATAATAAACAAACGAAAAGCATACGATTTAACTATAGTTTATGATTGTTTAGCCATTTCCAACGTTTGCATACACCTACAACCAAAGTTATATAGGAATTCCATACAAACCCACCTTTGTTCATATAACTTTGGATAACTTTGGTTGTAGGTCTAAACAAACGTCGAAATGGCTAAACAATCATAAACAAACGAAAAGCATTCGATTTAACTATAGTTTATGATTGTTTAGCCATTTCCAACGTTTGCATACACCTACAACCAAAGTTATATAGGAATTCCATACAAACCCACCTTTGTTCATATAACTTTGGATAACTTTGGTTGTAGGTCTAGACAAACGTCGAAATGGCTAAACAATCATTAACAAACGAAAAGCATTCGATTTAACTATAGTTTATGATTGTTTAGCCATTTCCAACGTTTGCATACACCTACAACCAAAGTTATATAGGAATTCCATACAAACCCACCTTTGTTCATATAACTTTGGATAACTTTGGTTGTAGGTCTAAACAAACGTCGAAATGGCTAAACAATCATAAACAAACGAAAAGCATTCGATTTAACTATAGTTTATCATTGTTTAGCCATTTCCAACGTTTGCATACACCTACAACCACAGTTATATAGGAATTCCATACAAACCCACCTTTGTTCATATAACTTTGGATAACTTTGGTTGTAGGTCTAAACAAACGTCGAAATGGCTAAACAATCATAAACAAACGAAAAGCATTCGATTTAACTATAGTTTATGATTGTTTAGCCATTTCCAACGTTTGCATACACCTACAACCAAAGTTATATAGGAATTCCATACAAACCCACCTTTGTTCATATAACTTTGGATAACTTTGGTTGTAGGTCTAAACAAACGTCGAAATGGCTAAACAATAATAAACAAACGAAAAGCATACGATTTAACTATAGTTTATGATTGTTTAGCCATTTCCAACGTTTGCATACACCTACAACCAAAGTTATATAGGAATTCCATACAAACCCACCTTTGTTCATATAACTTTGGATAACTTTGGTTGTAGGTCTAAACAAACGTCGAAATGGCTAAACAATCATAAACAAACGAAAAGCATTCGATTTAACTATAGTTTATGATTGTTTAGCCATTTCCAACGTTTGCATACACCTACAACCAAAGTTATATAGGAATTCCATACAAACCCACCTTTGTTCATATAACTTTGGATAACTTTGGTTGTAGGTCTAGACAAACGTCGAAATGGCTAAACAATCATTAACAAACGAAAAGCATTCGATTTAACTATAGTTTATGATTGTTTAGCCATTTCCAACGTTTGCATACACCTACAACCAAAGTTATATAGGAATTCCATACAAACCCACCTTTGTTCATATAACTTTGGATAACTTTGGTTGTAGGTCTAAACAAACGTCGAAATGGCTAAACAATCATAAACAAACGAAAAGCATGCGATTTAACTATAGCTTATGATTGTTTAGCCATTTCCAACGTTTGCATATACCTACAACCAAAGTTATATAGGAATTCCATACAAACCCACCTTTGTTCATATAACTTTGGATAACTTTGGTTGTAGGTCTAAACAAACGTCGAAATGGCTAAACAATCATAAACAAACGAAAAGCATTCGATTTAACTATAGTTTATGATTGTTTAGCCATTTCCAACGTTTGCATACACCTACAACTAAAGTTATATAGGAATTCCATACAAACCCACCTTTGTTCATATAACTTTGGATAACTTTGGTTGTAGGTCTAAACAAACGTCGAAATGGCTAAACAATCATAAACAAACGAAAAGCATTCGATTTAACTATAGTTTATGATTGTTTAGCCATTTCCAACGTTTGCATACACCTACAACCAAAGTTATATAGGAAGTCCATACAAACCCACCATTGTTCATATAACTTTGGATAACTTTGGTTGTAGGTCTAAACAAACGTCGAAATGGCTAAACAATCATAAACAAACGAAAAGCATTCGATTTAACTATAGTTTATGATTGTTTAGCCATTTCCAACGTTTGTATACTCCTACAACCAAAGTTATATAGGAATTCCATACAAACCCACCTTTGTTCATATAACTTTGGATAACTTTGGTTGTAGGTCTAAACAAACGTCGAAATGGCTAAACAATCATAAACAAACGAAAAGCATTCGATTTAACTATAGTTTATGATTGTTTAGTCATTTCCAACGTTTGCATACACCTACAACTAAAGTTATATAGGAATTCCATGCAAACCCACCTTTGTTCATATAACTTTGGATAACTTTGGTTGTAGGTCTAAACAAACGTCGAAATGGCTAAACAATCAAAAACAAACGAAAAGCATTCGATTTAACTATAGTTTATGATTGTTTAGCCATTTCCAACGTTTGCATACACCTACAACCAAAGTTATATAGGAAGTCCATACAAACCCACCATTGTTCATATAACTTTGGATAACTTTGGTTGTAGGTCTAAACAAACGTCGAAATGGCTAAACAATCATAAACAAACGAAACGCATTCGATTTAACTATAGTTTATGATTGTTTAGCCATTTCCAACGTTTGCATACACCTACAGCCAAAGTTATATAGGAATTCCATACAAACCCACCTTTGTTCATATAACTTTGGATAACTTTGGTTGTAGGTCTAAACAAACGTCGAAATGGCTAAACAATCATAAACAAACAAAAAGCATTCGATTTAACTATAGTTTATGATTGTTTAGCCATTTCCAACGTTTGCATACACCTACAACCAAAGTTATATAGGAATTCCATACAAACCCACCTTTGTTCATATAACTTTGGATAACTTTGGTTGTAGGTCTAAACAAACGTCGAAATGGCTAAACAATCATAAACAAACGAAAAGCATTCGATTTAACAATAGTTTATGATTGTTTAGCCATTTCCAACGTTTGTATACTCCTACAACCAAAGTTATATAGGAATTCCATACAAACCCACCTTTGTTCATATAACTTTGGATAACTTTGGTTGTAGGTCTAAACAAACGTCGAAATGGCTAAACAATCATAAACAAACGAAAAGCATTCGATTTAACTATAGTTTATGATTGTTTAGTCATTTCCAACGTTTGCATACACCTACAACTAAAGTTATATAGGAATTCCATGCAAACCCACCTTTGTTCATATAACTTTGGATAACTTTGGTTGTAGGTCTAAACAAACGTCGAAATGGCTAAACAATCAAAAACAAACGAAAAGCATTCGATTTAACTATAGTTTATGATTGTTTAGCCATTTCCAACGTTTGCATACACCTACAACCAAAGTTATATAGGAAGTCCATACAAACCCACCATTGTTCATATAACTTTGGATAACTTTGGTTGTAGGTCTAAACAAACGTCGAAATGGCTAAACAATCATAAACAAACGAAACGCATTCGATTTAACTATAGTTTATGATTGTTTAGCCATTTCCAACGTTTGCATACACCTACAGCCAAAGTTATATAGGAATTCCATACAAACCCACCTTTGTTCATATAACTTTGGATAACTTTGGTTGTAGGTCTAAACAAACGTCGAAATGGCTAAACAATCATAAACAAACAAAAAGCATTCGATTTAACTATAGTTTATGATTGTTTAGCCATTTCCAACGTTTGCATACACCTACAACCAAAGTTATATAGGAATTCCATACAAACCCACCTTTGTTCATATAACTTTGGATAACTTTGGTTGTAGGTCTAAACAAACGTCGAAATGGCTAAACAATCATAAACAAACGAAAAGCATTCGATTTAACTATAGTTTATGATTGTTTAGCCATTTCCAACGTTTGCATACACCTACAACCAAAGTTATATAGGAATTCCATACAAACCCACCTTTGTTCATATAACTTTGGATAACTTTGGTTGTAGGTCTAAACAAACGTCGAAATGGCTAAACAATCATAAACAAACGAAAAGCATTCGATTTAACTATAGTTTATGATTGTTTAGCCATTTCCAACGTTTGCATACACCTACAACCAAAGTTATATAGGAATTCCATACAAACCCACTTTTGTTCATATAACTTTGGATAACTTTGGTTGTAGGTCTAAACAAACGTCGAAATGGCTAAACAATCATAAACAAACGAAAAGCATTCGATTTAACTATAGTTTATGATTGTTTAGTCATTTCCAACGTTTGCATACACCTACAACCAAAGTTATATAGGAATTCCATACAAACCCCCCTTTGTTCATATAACTTTGGATAACTTTGGTTGTAGGTCTAAACAAACGTCGAAATGGCTAAACAATCATAAACAAACGAAAAGCATTCGATTTAACTATAGTTTATGATTGTTTAGCCATTTCCAACGTTTGCATACACCTACAACCAAAGTTATATAGGAATTCCATACAAACCCACCTTTGTTCATATAACTTTGGATAACTTTGGTTGTAGGTCTAAACAAACGTCGAAATGGCTAAACAATCATAAACAAACGAAAAGCATTCGATTTAACTATAGTTTATGATTGTTTAGCCATTTCCAACGTTTGCATACACCTACAACCAAAGTTATAGAGGAAGTCCATACAAACCCACCATTGTTCATATAACTTTGGATAACTTTGGTTGTAGGTCTAAACAAACGTCGAAATGGCTAAACAATCATAAACAAACGAAACGCATTCGATTTAACTATAGTTTATGATTGTTTAGCCATTTCCAACGTTTGCATACACCTACAGCCAAAGTTATATAGGAATTCCATACAAACCCACCTTTGTTCATATAACTTTGGATAACTTTGGTTGTAGGTCTAAACAAACGTCGAAATGGCTAAACAATCATAAACAAACAAAAAGCATTCGATTTAACTATAGTTTATGATTGTTTAGCCATTTCCAACGTTTGCATACACCTACAACCAAAGTTATATAGGAATTCCATTCAAACCCACCTTTGTTCATATAACTTTGGATAACTTTGGTTGTAGGTCTAAACAAACGTCGAAATGGCTAAACAATCATAAACAAACGAAAAGCATTCGATTTAACTATAGTTTATGATTGTTTAGCCATTTCCAACGTTTGCATACACCTACAACCAAAGTTATATAGGAATTCCATACAAACCCACCTTTGTTCATATAACTTTGGATAACTTTGGTTGTAGGTCTAAACAAACGTCGAAATGGCTAAACAATCATAAACAAACGAAAAGCATTCGATTTAACTATAGTTTATGATTGTTTAGCCATTTCCAACGTTTGCATACACCTACAACCAAAGTTATATAGGAATTCCATACAAACCCACTTTTGTTCATATAACTTTGGATAACTTTGGTTGTAGGTCTAAACAAACGTCGAAATGGCTAAACAATCATAAACAAACGAAAAGCATTCGATTTAACTATAGTTTATGATTGTTTAGTCATTTCCAACGTTTGCATACACCTACAACCAAAGTTATATAGGAATTCCATACAAACCCCCCTTTGTTCATATAACTTTGGATAACTTTGGTTGTAGGTCTAAACAAACGTCGAAATGGCTAAACAATCATAAACAAACGAAAAGCATTCGATTTAACTATAGTTTATGATTATTTAGCCCTTTCCAACGTTTGCATACTCCTACAACCAAAGTTATATAGGAATTCCATACAAACCCACCTTTGTTCATATAACTTTGGATAACTTTGGTTGTAGGTCTAAACAAACGTCGAAATGGCTAAACAATCATAAACAAACGAAAAGCATTCGATTTAACTATAGTTTATGATTGTTTAGCCATTTCCAACGTTTGCATACACCTACAACCAAAGTTATATAGGAATTCCATACAAACCCACCTTTGTTCATATAACTTTGGATAACTTTGGTTGTAGGTCTAAACAAACGTCGAAATGGCTAAACAATCATAAACAAATGAAAAGCATTCGATTTAACTATAGTTTATGATTGTTTAGCCATTTCCAACGTTTGTATACTCCTACAACCAAAGTTATATAGGAATTCCATACAAACCCACCTTTGTTCATATAACTTTGGATAACTTTGGTTGTAGGTCTAAACAAACGTCGAAATGGCTAAACAATCATAAACAAACGAAAAGCATTCGATTTAACTATAGTTTATGATTGTTTAGCCATTTCCAACGTTTGCATACACCTACAACTAAAGTTATATAGGAATTCCATACAAACCCACCTTTGTTCATATAACTTTGGATAACTTTGGTTGTAGGTCTAAACAAACGTCGAAATGGCTAAACAATCATAAACAAACGAAAAGCATTCGATTTAACTATAGTTTATGATTGTTTAGCCATTTCCAACGTTTGCATACACCTACAACCAAAGTTATATAGGAATTCCATACAAACCCACCTTTGTTCATATAACTTTGGATAACTTTGGTTGTAGGTCTAAACAAACGTCGAAATGGCTAAACAATCATAAACAAACGAAAAGCATTCGATTTAACTATAGTTTATGATTGTTTAGCCATTTCCAACGTTTGCATACACCTACAACCAAAGTTATATAGGAATTCCATACAAACCCACCATTGTTCATATAACTTTGGATAACTTTGGTTGTAGGTCTAAACAAACGTCGAAATGGCTAAACAATCATAAACAAACGAAAAGCATTCGATTTAACTATAGTTTATGATTGTTTAGCCATTTCCAACGTTTGCATACACCTACAGCCAAAGTTATATAGGAATTCCATACAAACCCACCTTTGTTCATATAACTTTGGATAACTTTGGTTGTAGGTCTAAACAAACGTCGAAATGGCTAAACAATCATAAACAAACAAAAAGCATTCGATTTAACTATAGTTTATGATTGTTTAGCCATTTCCAACGTTTGCATACACCTACAACCAAAGTTATATAGGAATTCCATACAAACCCACCTTTGTTCATATAACTTTGGATAACTTTGGTTGTAGGTCTAAACAAACGTCGAAATGGCTAAACAATCATAAACAAACGAAAAGCATTCGATTTAACTATAGTTTATGATTGTTTAGCCATTTCCAACGTTTGCATACACCTACAACCAAAGTTATATAGGAAGTCCATACAAACCCACCATTGTTCATATAACTTTGGATAACTTTGGTTGTAGGTCTAAACAAACGTCGAAATGGCTAAACAATCATAAACAAACGAAACGCATTCGATTTAACTATAGTTTATGATTGTTTAGCCATTTCCAACGTTTGCATACACCTACAGCCAAAGTTATATAGGAATTCCATACAAACCCACCTTTGTTCATATAACTTTGGATAACTTTGGTTGTAGGTCTAAACAAACGTCGAAATGGCTAAACAATCATAAACAAACAAAAAGCATTCGATTTAACTATAGTTTATGATTGTTTAGCCATTTCCAACGTTTGCATACACCTACAACCAAAGTTATATAGGAATTCCATACAAACCCACCTTTGTTCATATAACTTTGGATAACTTTGGTTGTAGGTCTAAACAAACGTCGAAATGGCTAAACAATCATAAACAAACGAAAAGCATTCGATTTAACTATAGTTTATGATTGTTTAGCCATTTCCAACGTTTGCATACACCTACAACCAAAGTTATATAGGAATTCCATACAAACCCACCTTTGTTCATATAACTTTGGATAACTTTGGTTGTAGGTCTAAACAAACGTCGAAATGGCTAAACAATCATAAACAAACGAAAAGCATTCGATTTAACTATAGTTTATGATTGTTTAGTCATTTCCAACGTTTGCATACACCTACAACCAAAGTTATATAGGAATTCCATACAAACCCCCCTTTGTTCATATAACTTTGGATAACTTTGGTTGTAGGTCTAAACAAACGTCGAAATGGCTAAACAATCATAAACAAACGAAAAGCATTCGATTTAACTATAGTTTATGATTGTTTAGCCATTTCCAACGTTTGCATACACCTACAACCAAAGTTATATAGGAATTCCATACAAACCCACCTTTGTTCATATAACTTTGGATAACTTTGGTTGTAGGTCTAAACAAACGTCGAAATGGCTAAACAATCATAAACAAACGAAAAGCATTCGATTTAACTATAGTTTATGATTGTTTAGCCATTTCCAACGTTTGCATACACCTACAACCAAAGTTATATAGGAAGTCCATACAAACCCACCATTGTTCATATAACTTTGGATAACTTTGGTTGTAGGTCTAAACAAACGTCGAAATGGCTAAACAATCATAAACAAACGAAACGCATTCGATTTAACTATAGTTTATGATTGTTTAGCCATTTCCAACGTTTGCATACACCTACAACCAAAGTTATATAGGAATTCCATACAAACCCACCTTTGTTCATATAACTTTGGATAACTTTGGTTGTAGGTCTAAACAAACGTCGAAATGGCTAAACAATCATAAACAAACAAAAAGCATTCGATTTAACTATAGTTTATGATTGTTTAGCCATTTCCAACGTTTGCATACACCTACAACCAAAGTTATATAGGAATTCCATACAAACCCACCTTTGTTCATATAACTTTGGATAACTTTGGTTGTAGGTCTAAACAAACGTCGAAATGGCTAAACAATCATAAACAAACGAAAAGCATTCGATTTAACTATAGTTTATGATTGTTTAGCCATTTCCAACGTTTGCATACACCTACAACCAAAGTTATATAGGAATTCCATACAAACCCACCTTTGTTCATATAACTTTGGATAACTTTGGTTGTAGGTCTAAACAAACGTCGAAATGGCTAAACAATCATAAACAAACGAAAAGCATTCGATTTAACTATAGTTTATGATTGTTTAGCCATTTCCAACGTTTGCATACACCTACAACCAAAGTTATATAGGAATTCCATACAAACCCACCTTTGTTCATATAACTTTGGATAACTTTGGTTGTAGGTCTAAACAAACGTCGAAACGGCTAAACAATCATAAACAAACGAAAAGCATTCGATTTAACTATAGTTTATGATTGTTTAGCCATTTCCAACGTTTGCATACACCTACAACCAAAGTTATATAGGAATTCCATACAAACCCACTTTTGTTCATATAACTTTGGATAACTTTGGTTGTAGGTCTAAACAAACGTCGAAATGGCTAAACAATCATAAACAAACGAAAAGCATTCGATTTAACTATAGTTTATGATTGTTTAGTCATTTCCAACGTTTGCATACACCTACAACCAAAGTTATATAGGAATTCCATACAAACCCCCCTTTGTTCATATAACTTTGGATAACTTTGGTTGTAGGTCTAAACAAACGTCGAAATGGCTAAACAATCATAAACAAACGAAAAGCATTCGATTTAACTATAGTTTATGATTGTTTAGCCATTTCCAACGTTTGCATACACCTACAACCAAAGTTATATAGGAATTCCATACAAACCCACCTTTGTTCATATAACTTTGGATAACTTTGGTTGTAGGTCTAAACAAACGTCGAAATGGCTAAACAATCATAAACAAACGAAAAGCATTCGATTTAACTATAGTTTATGATTGTTTAGCCATTTCCAACGTTTGCATACACCTACAACCAAAGTTATATAGGAATTCCATACAAACCCACCTTTGTTCATATAACTTTGGATAACTTTGGTTGTAGGTCTAAACAAACGTCGAAATGGCTAAACAATCATAAACAAACGAAAAGCATTCGATTTAACTATAGTTTATGATTGTTTAGCCATTTCCAACGTTTGCATACACCTACAACCAAAGTTATATAGGAATTCCATACAAACCCCCCTTTGTTCATATAACTTTGGATAACTTTGGTTGTAGGTCTAAACAAACGTCGAAATGGCTAAACAATCATAAACAAACGAAAAGCATTCGATTTAACTATAGTTTATGATTGTTTAGCCATTTCCAACGTTTGCATACACCTACAACCAAAGTTATATAGGAAGTCCATACAAACCCACCATTGTTCATATAACTTTGGATAACTTTGGTTGTAGGTCTAAACAAACGTCGAAATGGCTAAACAATCATAAACAAACGAAACGCATTCGATTTAACTATAGTTTATGATTGTTTAGCCATTTCCAACGTTTGCATACACCTACAGCCAAAGTTATATAGGAATTCCATACAAACCCACCTTTGTTCATATAACTTTGGATAACTTTGGTTGTAGGTCTAAACAAACGTCGAAATGGCTAAACAATCATAAACAAACAAAAAGCATTCGATTTAACTATAGTTTATGATTGTTTAGCCATTTCCAACGTTTGCATACACCTACAACCAAAGTTATATAGGAATTCCATACAAACCCACCTTTGTTCATATAACTTTGGATAACTTTGGTTGTAGGTCTAAACAAACGTCGAAATGGCTAAACAATCATAATCAAACGAAAAGCATTCGATTTAACTATAGTTTATGATTGTTTAGCCATTTCCAACGTTTGCATACACCTACAACCAAAGTTATATAGGAATTCCATACAAACCCACCTTTGTTCATATAACTTTGGATAACTTTGGTTGTAGGTCTAAACAAACGTCGAAATGGCTAAACAATCATAAACAAACGAAAAGCATTCGATTTAACTATAGTTTATGATTGTTTAGCCATTTCCAACGTTTGCATACACCTACAACCAAAGTTATATAGGAATTCCATACAAACCCACCTTTGTTCATATAACTTTGGATAACTTTGGTTGTAGGTCTAAACAAACGTCGAAATGGCTAAACAATCATAAACAAACGAAAAGCATTCGATTTAAATATAGTTTATGATTGTTTAGCCATTTCCAACGTTTGCATACACCTACAACCAAAGTTATATAGGAATTCCATACAAACCCACTTTTGTTCATATAACTTTGGATAACTTTGGTTGTAGGTCTAAACAAACGTCGAAATGGCTAAACAATCATAAACAAACGAAAAGCATTCGATTTAACTATAGTTTATGATTGTTTAGTCATTTCCAACGTTTGCATACACCTACAACCAAAGTTATATAGGAATTCCATACAAACCCCCCTTTGTTCATATAACTTTGGATAACTTTGGTTGTAGGTCTAAACAAACGTCGAAATGGCTAAACAATCATAAACAAACGAAAAGCATTCGATTTAACTATAGTTTATGATTATTTAGCCCTTTCCAACGTTTGCATACTCCTACAACCAAAGTTATATAGGAATTCCATACAAACCCACCTTTGTTCATATAACTTTGGATAACTTTGGTTGTAGGTCTAAACAAACGTCGAAATGGCTAAACAATCATAAACAAACGAAAAGCATTCGATTTAACTATAGTTTATGATTGTTTAGCCTTTTCCAACGATTTAATTGGAAGCTTTGACATAGTAAGTATATACAGTATAAAATTTAATGAAATTGTAAACGTTTGATAATTATCTCTAAAATATGTTATCATTTATTATAATAAACGTGAAAATGTTGAACACGCGCAGCATAAGGTGTTTTAAGTTTTTAAAAAAAAGAAGAAAAATGCGCGGCGTGACTGTAGCCTGTTTTGCGTGGTTGCATATCTTCAGGGGGCAATTTCAGTAAAATGCATGAACTGTGATCCCTTACACCCCGAATGTCTCTTGTTTGAGTTAGCATTCTGTTTGTAAAAAAAGGAATTAAAACACTGCGAGTGTAGTATTATAAGAAATTTTATTTAGGACAATTAGTCTCGAAGCCGAGCAAGAGTTTACAATGTGCAAGAGCTGAAGCCAGACTGAGTCCAGAGATCAAAAATTTATACAATTCAAAGAGCAACAATATATTACAAGGCTTACCAATACAAATTCAAATGTACAATTCAATTAAGTCAGTAAGAATAATACAGTTAAACAATAGAGTTGCTATATTAGAATTTTAAGCTAAGAGCTCAGCTTCTTCCAAACATCTCTAAATAACTTAAAATAGCATATATAAGTATTTTACAATAATTTTGCTCCGAATTAGTACAAAAAAATTATTAAATTAGTTCAAAAAAAGTATTTATTGGAAAAAAAATTTTTTTTCATTGCTCAAAATTACCCCTCGCACTTTGCATCGCAGTTGCAGAGCTCGGTGCATTTTAGTTGCCGTTTCCTGCAAACGTACTGTTGTGGCCTATTTGCGCAATTTTCACACCCGCACCTAACCAGCTCCAAGCAGGCCTTAGACGCCACAGTGATGGTTGTCCATAGGGGTATCCAACCGGATTCATCTCTTGTTCAGCCCCACTCATTTGAAGATGGCAAATCCTGTTGAGCTACGGCAGCCTGGCCCCACACATGAATTCCTTGATAAATTGCGCGCCTTAAATATTGTCGCAACGCATGCTCCGTCGCGGTCGGCGGAATGCTTTCCAAAGCCCTTCCTTTCTTCGTGAAGAGGACTTTGAGGCACTCGTTCACGGATTTGCAGGTGCCAGTTCTGTAAAGTTAAGCGATTCGATCGAACTTTCAAGAACATGATGTGGAAGGAATTTAGCATGAATGGACCTTACCCATGGTTTCATATGGTAAAAGAACTACTATTTCAATACATTATACAATACGAAAAAGCATCGAACAATCCAAATGCGCCCTTGTGATGTCAATTTAACCAATGAAAAGCAGCTTCTTAATACAGTGTATAATCACATAAAGATTGCTGACATGCCCAGATATAAAGTAGGAGATTCTGTTCGTATTAGCAAATATAAACATGTATTCGAAAAAAGATATACACCAAACTGAACTACTGAAATTTTCAAGATTTCTAAAATTCAAGTGACCAACCCAATGACATATCAGCTTGAGGACTATCAGGGAAACCCAATCAAAGGAGGATTTTATGAAAAGGAATTGCTAAAAGTCAAGCATCCACAAGTGTACCTTGTCGAAAAAATTTTAAGACGTGCAGGCGATAAAGTTTATGTTAAATGGTTGGGATTTTCGTCAAAACATAATTCCTGGATAAATGTAAACGATGTATTATAATTAATATAAATAAAAGTCATTTTAAAAGTATAAAATAGCGTTTTATATATTTTATCGCGATGATGTTGATTCAATATTGGCTCCAGAATTTTACTTGTATTG
The DNA here is from genome assembly GCA_963082835.1 of Leptogaster cylindrica. NCBI lineage: Eukaryota > Metazoa > Arthropoda > Insecta > Diptera > Asilidae > Leptogaster > Leptogaster cylindrica. Next base: position 39,943,016 of record OY720106.1, read on the forward strand.
CAGATTCTCTGTTGGAATCGAAGCCTATCCGATTGCGCATATATGCCATTCTCCCTTACGGCTGGCTCTATATGCAAAGCTCCACACATGCATAATACACATATGCACTTTCGGTTTTAATATAAATCGAACCCTTTTCTGCATTCTCTACAGTTGTTTCCCGTGATCCTCGTATAAAATTGATTAGATGCTGAATTTCTTTCTTATACCGCTCTGCAGTATGACATCCACAAGTATCTGGTCCTGCGGTTGCATCGTCTCTGGACCATGAGCAGTTAGTGTAATGCTCACCATATTTAGAATTTACCTTATCAACATTCTCATATTGACGCAGAAATTGGTAGAGGTCTTCTATTTTATCCCTATGCTCCTCTAGCAGAACATTTGAGTAATTGTCAAGAAATTCCAAAATCTTCATCTGTAATTTCAATATTTAGTTTTCCTTTTTACGAAGTTGGGTTAAATAATTACTTTTTGTTATTATCTTTCAGCTGTTGGTAGCGTACTGAAGAAGTATTTTTAGTTCCAGATGTTTGCTTTGATTTGAAAACTGATTTAGCTGTAACAGAGTTTATCTGATACTTTAATTCTTTCGATCCATTTCCTTCATCACCGTCTTCCTTTAGCAGCTTGGTAGTATCTCTATAACTACTCATTATCAGCACCTCATGCAGACTAACATTTTACTAGCATTACAATCCAATTTATAGAACTTGGGAGGGCCAGGGAATATCATTGGGAAATAAGAAAGGTGTCTTTTTTGTTTTTATATACTCGTATAATGCATTTTATTTTTTAATAATTGATATAATAATGATTGGGTTGAAAGCATGACAAATCAAAATTTTGCGCGTTATCCTGTTGGGTAAAGCATAGGTTAAATGATTCACCAAGAGGACCCAAGTTTGTCACATAATAGTTGCCCTGTTGTCTGATTTCCTCCACTGTGCTGTCTGGTAAGTTTCCATATCTAGCCTGCAGGAACATTTGCTTATTCTGCAACTCCACTATGATGCGGTCTCCATAATTTGTTGTGATTTTCCTGATCCCATGTATTTTATAAGCGGTATGCTGCTCCAGCCTCCATGTCAGATACTTTGATGTAGGGATTGAACCCGTAATTGTTGAGCACTTCTAATGCTCCACTGTTTGCTGGTTGGGATGATGTTTCTGCAGCAGTAATGATGCGTTTTACTTTCTGCTGAGGTTGAGCCATTTTCACTGCTTTGCACAATTTGAACTGATCACTTTAAAGGAACTCGATGAACTGAACTGAGTCTTCGTCACGCACTCTTTTATAGTAGCTTTTTATGTTTGTCTCTTTCACCTCTAGTAGTCTGTCTCTTTCTATTTAGTTAGAGGTATGTCAAAATGAACATAATCTCGAAGTTCGTCCCCTAAAGCGCACCCAGTACAACTAGTATAGTCATGAATATTAGAAATTTCAGTATGCACCAATTGATATTTTAATACAAGATGCTCAGGTAGAAATTCCTTCAACTTCCATAGAAAATCTTGTAACTTTATGCACACTAGTAGGTCACAGAATACTTCCAAACTCATATCATCACATATATACTTGTCACACAAAATAACACCCCGATTAAATAACTCTTCACGATCTTTATAATATTGTTCCTCACTGGAAGTGTATCCCCTATTTTGGTTAAGTATTGCATCTTCCTGATAACATTCAAATTGTTCTTGAATAGGTACGCCTAATTGCACTGTTCAAATCTACAGCCTCTGACCAAGATTCTGCTGCGTAGCACATCCACATCTTTTCACTTAGAATTTGTATTTAAAAATTTAATTCCCACCAAATATACTAACTCGGCAAAGGCTGAAGACCAACTGATAAATATTGAATATTGCTGATTAGATATAAAGTCTAAAAGTTTTCCATCTGCAAAAACAAAAGTTGCTAGATGGCCAGCCACCAAGCGAACATGTTCAATCATGATTATGATGACTCACCACTGCACCTGTGTAAACAATTTGGGGATCCGACTCTAGCAGAGTACATACATCAGCAGAAATTGCAGATAAGACTTCGCATATGTGTAACATTGCGTAAGGATGACCACCCACCAAGCGAACATGTTCAATCATGATTATGATGACTCACCGCTGCACCTGCTGGGGATATTTCACAACATTGCGTAATCGGGTTCGCCCTCATGAGGAGGGGTAAAGCTTTCAGCGGGGGTGGGGACCATGATCCTCATCGCGATCCCAGACACACCCCCGACTAGACCCTAGATTCTATACCAACATCGAACACCCTTGACAAAAACCCAGAGCTTTCATGACGACATCGACCTTGAAACTGGTCGTACTCGTAGACGACGAGCTTTTGGAACTTTTGGAATTTTTGTGAATTTTTGCCCCCCCCCCCCCCCCCTTTGTGCTTGGCTAATAATATTTAGATAATTAATTAAAATAATAAGAAAAATAAACTGATTTTAATAACTTCATATATATCTTCCACTATTAGCCTAATGATTACAGGATTTCACGAATAATTCTAATTTACTTATTTATATTCGAAAAAAATAATCAATTATTCGCCGATTAATCGAAAGGGAATATATAAAATAATTAATCGATTAAGCAAATATCATTAATTGATTATTTCACCTTTTTGATTAATCTTTGCCATCTCTAGCAAAAATTGTACATTTACGTCATTTTGGACTAATCATCACTATAGTGATATACAAATATATCATTTATCAACAATTAGCACGGCGAAAATGAAAGCAACAAATTAATTACATACATGAAAAATAATTAATTTAAACTAGAATGATAAACACAGCTCATATAATTCCACAACTAATTACTTCTGACTTGTTTACATAACTTAATTTATACAAATGTACAATGCTCGTTACCTAGGGTCGCATTGGCTTTAGTTTGGTGTTTGAATCAAGTTTTCGAGATTAGCATTGCTTCTGCACAATTTAGTAATTAAAATCACGAAATTATGCGTAAATTACAATTCAATTTCTGTTTTTAATGATTTGAGCTCTGAAAACAAATTGATTGCTTCTAACAATGTTTGAAGTTTGAACTGTTGCTTTATAATTTTTCTGCTAAAACGAAATACTTTTGTCTATGTCAGTACATACATCAAGTCTACTCCTTTTCTAGAATAGTAATATATCGCAGGAGTTTAATAGCATAGTTGCTAAAGCCCAGCAATTCCTGATATAGTTGGTATAGACGTGGAATGCTACAAAATTTGAGAAATTTTAAAAAAGTGCCAACAAAATATTTTTCAATGGCGCATTCGCCATGCACATTGCACATCCTTAACAGCACCTTAAAGATTCTATTTGAATTATTCTTCATTCAATACTTTTGGTAAACAGCCAAACTGCCGCCGTGCTCGAAGAAGCGCCAGTTACGACTTAGTGTGCGCCTTCTATAATCTCTTACAGATGTCAGAAAGATATCCCCGAAAGATCCCAGGGTTGAAGAAGTGATCTCGATCAGAATGGAAAACAAAAGCTTCTGTTTATTGGCACGAGAACTATTTGAAGTTTTGTCTAGACTCTAGAGGTTCATTTAAGAATACAAATCTCTGCTCGGCAAACGAGATATCAATGATCAAAATAAGTTCAGTCGCAAAACAGTCCGTTCTCGCAAAATGTACATATCTTTCGGGTGCGCGAAGGCGAATTTCAATTCCCTTGACTTAATATCGGTTCTAGAAGTCATTCATCCGATGAATTAATCACTGCTGATTGCATGAGATCTAATCCAAACCCAAGGAAGTTGATTCTGGGAAAGTGAACAATATTTGTGTCAAAGGGAAAGAAAAAGCGCGAATACCATGACGCAAGAGAAGCACTTGGAATGCAGCCACCGGACAAGTAATTCCGTATACGATGAAATCAGTGACGATTTAGAGAAATCTAAAAATAAATCGACTAGTAACAAAGTGAATGATGAATGCAATAATTTCCACAGTGTAGAAAGAAATGTAAGACTTGATGCTACCGACGAAGCAAAAAAAACTTTAAAAGGAGATTCTTCATCCAAAATAGACGTCTTCAACTTTACGGGTGACGATACGAAAATGACCGTAAAAACGCATCCGAATAGTAGTGAAAATATTCGAGAAATACAAACAAAAATCAGTGGGTCTTTGAAAAATGTGGAAAACTCCGAAATATATAACAATCCGGAAGTTGAGCAGTCAAAGAATTGTGAATTAAAAACTGCAAACGAAAAACTAAGTGAATGTAAGCATAGTGATAATGGTGACGGTCCCGATGTTAACAATAAAGGCGGACGCCGACGTCCATCACATAACAAAATCCACGAGGACCCTTTTGCCAGGTTAAATGCCTTGCGAGCGAATATTTCAAATGCTCTTAAAGAGGTGAAAGCAGTTCTAATTGAGCATGGAGAGCCATTAGATATTGGTCAAGAGAAAATGAAGCCAGCAGAAGAAAATATTATCCGATTTCGATTTGTTAAGCGAATAAGGAAGAAGAGTTTATTCGACGAGGATGACAATACGGACAAAACTCAGGAATTTAGTAGTACCGAAAAAGCAAATCAATTAAACATGGGCAACAGTCAATTAGATATAAAGGAGGCAAGTGCATCCTCTGAAACTAACACTGCTAAATGTGATGGTACGTAAATGATTTGGTTTTTCTTTTACGAGGTCAATAGACACACTGCAACTTATATTAAAGTAAAGTATTTTATATAAAACTATCCAAAAATCTTTGTTGTGTTTCTATTGTACGTTTGTAATATCCAAAGCGGTCAAAGATATTTCAACCAGTATTTTTGAAATACTACTTGTTTTTCGTAGGTAAATCAATCGCAGCAAAATTGACGAAATTAGTTAAGGCTACTGAAAAGAAAGTCGACAATTTACAGAACATGAAAATGACAAATAAGGACGAATTAACAGCTTCTGAAGTGCTGGATAAAACCGCGACGATTTTAAGTTTTCCACCAAGGAGGAATAATGGAGACAAGTCTGAAACACCATTAAAAGAAAAATTTAAAAACATGCCATACTCGTATGGAGCAAAAAAAAGTAACGAAGAAATTATGATAACCAATCACAAAAAGGATGAATCTGAAAATATAAACTCGCAAAAAAACGAAAGTAATAGTAAAGATACTGATAAGTTAGAATCATTACTTGAAGAAAAAAGTATATGTAAAAAAAAGGCAAATGAAATCAAAAAAGAAACTTCGAATCAGAAACCCTCAGAAAAGGTGAAGAAAACTCATATTGAACATTCAAGAAAGGAAAACCAAGGTATCAAAAGTTTTTCCAAAACAGTACTCTCACGAAAGACCGATTTTGTAGATCAAGATGTCACACCGAAGCAATCTTCAGACACGAGAAGTACTGCAGGTAGCGTGGAAATGAAAAATAACACAGAATTAATAGGAGCTGCAGGAGAATGTATTAAACAAAATGCATCGGTTTCTTCATCCTTAGAAAACAGCGCACCTTGCAAGGAGTTAGATTTAAAACTCAATGAAAATTTTTTTAATACTCTGGATGAAAAGACTGCTTTAACTTTAGCTGCTCTTGAGGTTTCCTCAAAACATTTCAATGAAAATCCAAAAGATTTGTTTACAGTTATTGTAGGAGTGAATAAAAATTTGAAAAATTCAAACGATGGAAATGCAACGATACAAGACCCAAGGTTGGCAAAAAAGCTGGCAGATCTTCGTGGCGGCAGTGCACCTGTTGGAAAATCTACAGATGGATACAAACAAAAAGATGAAGTGCACCAAAAACCAAATGTCTCCCAAGTACACCCTCCCAAAGAATTTTCTAAAAGACCAATTGAACTTATTGCAAAACAGAGCATTGCTTTGGAGAAAGTTTTGGTCCCAGATAATCTAAAGCCAAAATTATTTTCACAAACCCTAAATGTCGGACATTTAAAAATGAAAAAGGCCCCCAAAACAAGATGCTCATCTCTGGCAGTATCAGTTTTACCAAACTTGGCGAAAACAGCTGAGGCGGGAGTATCACCTGAGTCCAAGGATAAAATAAATCTGTCTACGATGAAAAACGAAGAAAACCTTGAAGCTATTATCGCATCTCAAAACAAAGTGGGAAGTGCAGCAGGGGATAAAACAAGCGATCGCATTATCAAATCGAGCCAGAAGGAACTTGTTGATAAAGTCCATTGTCCGCTCAAAATAGAAACGAGTAAAATTGGTGCAGTTGCGATAAAACCAACACTGACCCTGCTACCGTCACCGGCAAAGGCTGTTCAATTAATGCTATCTAAATCAATCACTGTGTCAGTGCCGCAGCCAGTTGAGGTCTTAATTATGGATATTCGTCCGAATACAAAGAAATTGGCTACCTGGGTGATTGACGAAAGCGACAGTGTGCTAAAGAAAAAATCTGTTCAATCTTCTAAAGAAACCATATTACTTCAAGCTGATTTGAGCACGCCAAAAGAATCTGATTGGCTTACGACAGAGACAAAATCGACAGAGCACAATGAGAAAGTTGGGGAGGATTTAAATCGGGAAAATAAGATGGAGTTCGAAAATAATGATATTGCTTCTAATGGTCTACATTCAACAAACGAAAATTGCATTCCTGAAGCGCACTCAAAGTCGGGAGATAGTTTAAAGAACAAGAGCGCTGGAAAAAAAAGTAAAATCAAGAAAAAGGTTGTAATCAAACGAATTAAAAGGAGACTCTCTGTCGACACGTCTGTGCCAGGAAAACAGGACTCAATAGAATCCGCTGTGCCGGAAATTTGTGAAAAGGAAATCGATGTAAAAACCGTAGAAGGCGATAGTCAAAAGCAAGGAGAACAAGAGCCAGACGAACAAGAACAGGAAAAACACCTAGCAGGACCAAAGTCTTGTTTAAAAATCCGAGAGTACGCCCCAGGACAGTTGGTAATGTATGCAGACAGCTTGCGAAAAACAGTAAAATGGAAAAAAGCTACTGTTGTAGAAAAGGTAACGAGTATTTCGTACAAACTGAATGTCGAAGGAAAAGAAAAGTCATGCCACATTTGCTATATTAAAAAATACACTGATAAGAAGGTTCATTTTGGGGGAAAGGAGTACTTGGAAATTGACTATGCCCAGGATGAGGAGGAGAATCAAGAGGAAGAAGAACCTTACAATATATGGGCCAGAGTTTAAACAACTAAGTAAAATCAAATTTTATTTACCTATTTACTTACGTACGAAAATTTTTAAAATTTACAGAGATCAAAACTATTTTCAGTAATAAATTCAGTTTTTACAAAAAGAAAAGTGTTCCTTTCATGAATTCATCAACAAATCGATACTAATTTATTTTATATAAAATATTTTTTTTTATTAAAGAAGAGAAACTTCTTTTATGAACATATATACATACATGTATGTAATACAAGATTGCTCAAAAAATTGTTCTTTTAATTTATAGGTCGGCGCCATACTATCCCGTTTTGCGTTCCCACAAAACGGATGCATGAATTCACTGCGTCAAGAAATCATTGGAATGCAAGAAATCATTGCGGGTAATGGGCGCAGTCACATTGTCCTGATACGCGGCACCCGCTAAAAACTACGGGAGGACGGGACTGCGGGACAAAGGCCAGAAACATTTAATCAAATTGTAGCAGTCACACTATCCTGTTTTGCCGCACGATTTTTTAAGAAAAGTGATGTTTGACACGGCCAAATTTATTAAATACTAGCAGGCCCGGAAACTGCACTGTAATGTTTTTTAATGTAATGGGTTTTTAATGAATTGTCCTTACATCAGTTTTAGGCCACAAAGGCCGAATTTTCAAAAACCATAAGTGTGCAACTAATACGTGTAGATAACCTCTGAGTCTCTACCAAGTATGAGCTCTTAAATGTTAAATCTTCTTAAATCTTGAGAAACATTGATCGTTCAGTGAATGGATTTTGGCTTTGGTTGATAATTCTCTGAATAATACACGGTTCGGGAAAATGTTTTAACACCCTTATCCCTATCCTTATCCTTATTCCTTCCGTCGTTTTCCGTCCGCCGTGTCATCGATATATACCTTAATTTAAGGTCGAAAAAAATCGTTTTTTCGAAGTTCGAACATAGGCTACGGTACATTTGGACCCTAGTTGAGTCCTTTAAACAATTAAAATAAATTTTTTTAAAAAATAAGATAAAAATGAAGAAAAATGAAGAAAAACTTTAAAGAAGCGGGGCTCACAGCCGTGTAGGCCAATAAATTGTCCCATTTATTTACTGATTCTCTGCAACCAGCCCCGCTTGGACACTACTGTTCAGAATTTGTGGGTCGCTTCACTCAAGACTCAATCGACAGTCGTATTACGTTCTGTTTAAAATAATAAACTTTGCAGCGTTTTATATATTATAGCTGTACCCCCTGCTGCTACACGTTTCTGATATACAATATTTTTGATTGTTCCATTTTCTGTGCAGATATAGAGATTTCTGGTTTGCCGACTCTTAAACATGCAACATAATTGTCGATGTGAGAATCACTCCGCGTCTAGATCTAAACCTTTGTTTATGGTGATTGCAAACGCCAATCGAATTAGGAAGTGAAATCTCTTAAATTAAAATAGGATATTCGTTGGAATCATAGAAGTGCGAGCAATGCGAACATCATCTTTGAAAGGTTCTATAAAGACTATTTTGCTTCTACGGTGTTGCCCATATTTTTTTAACGAATTGTTAAAAATATATTTTTGTTGTTTTTTGTTGTAGATCTTTTCCAATTTCGCAAATCAATGCATTGAGATTGAAATTTGATTGGTCTCCGTCATGTATTTCAAAACCAGAAAACGAGATTATAAGGAAATTAATATTACAATTTTCTTAGCACGGCAGCCATTTTCTTTTTTTCATTGATTTTTAGCGAATAAGTTTTTAACGAATTTAGCTCACCTATTCATGGTACAGATAAACCAATTGCATATTTTTGATCTACAAACTAAATAGAACATATTTTAAAATAATTATTGTAATCGGAGAGAAATTGTGCTGTTAAAAACACGAGAAATGTCGTAAACTGCGAAAATAGCAATTTGCATTTTTTGAGAAATAAAACTTTCTATTTTCGGAGATATCTCACTAATTTTTGGCACATTTATTTAAAATTGCACTTGAAATCATTTCGCATAATTTTTTTCTTCAAATTGATTAATTTTAACGGTTTAATGGGCATCTTTGATATGTATCTATACATCGACATTTCCGGGTTTTATTGCTTACTACCAAATCGAAATTACCGAAAATAGTTAGCTATTTAATACTAGTTAGTTAAATTAAACGTTGACATATTTAAAAATCAGTAATAATGAAGAAAATTAAAGAAAAGTAAATTATATTTGTCGCATTTTATTAACAAAGTTCATTGCATACTCGTAGGCAATAACCACAAATGGATTTTTTAATTTTTCTTTTAAATAATTGTGTATTGTGTAACTGATATTAAATATAATTGTTTTCACATGATGCAGGCTACAGAAAAACATGAAATCATAACTTATTAACATAGTTTAAAATAAGTAAATCAGTATTTAGTAGTTTAATTATCAAATTTATTATGAAAATCCAGAAATTTTTATGTGAATCAATTTAATTTGCGCTGTAGTAATTTTTTCTGGATACCATAATAATTAAAATGAAAAAAGTTTTCAAATTTTTATTCAAATTTTATGCTGTTTTGCTTGCTATAAGCTTCAGCGCCATCTTCTATAATAAAAAATAAATAAATAAATTTACAGAATCTTTTCTTTTAACCATCATGACAGTGAAGAAGGAGAGGGTAAAACCGCTGTCAGCTGGTGGATTTGAATTTGGTGGAGTCGAGTTTTAATTAATATGAGTGGAGTTTTTCCATTTAATTGTTCGCTGTTGCGATCAATTTTAGTTAATAAGTTATTAGTTAGTAAATTTGTAAAATTAGGAGTGGATTCAAATGTTATTCTACGAACTGTAAGCTTTTCATAGAAAATACGCCGGCAAAAGTAAACATAGCTTTAAAATTTCCAGAAGAAACATGTGCATTATAAATTGAATTGGACTTGAATTTGGTGGAGTCGAGTTTTAATTAATTTGAGTGGAGTTTTTCCATTTAATTGTTCGCTGCTGCGATTAATTTTAGTTGATAAGTTATTAGTTAGTAAAATTAGGAGTGAATTCAAATGTTATTCTTCGAACTGTAAGTTTTTCATAGAAAATACCCGGCAAAAGTAAACATAACCTTAAAATTTCCAGAAGAAACATGTGCATTATAAATTGAATTGGACTTGAATTTGGTGGAGTCGAGTTTGAATTAATATGAGTGGAGTTTTTCCATTTAATTTTTCGCTGTTACGATCAATTTTAGTTAATAAGTTATTAGTTAGTAAATTTGTAAAATTAGGAGTGGATTCAAATGTTATTCTACGAACTGTAAGTTTTTCATAGATAATACGCCGGCAAAAGTAAACATAGCTTTAAAATTTCCAGAAGAAACATGTGCATTATAAATTGAATTGGACTTGAATTTGGTGGAGTCGAGTTTTAATTAATATAAGTGGAGTTTTTCCATTTAATTGTTCGCTGTTGCGATTAATTTTAGTTGATAAGTTATTAGTTAGTAAAATTAGGAGTGAATTCAAATGTGATTCTTCGAACTGTAAGTTTTTCATAGAAAATACGCCGGCAAAAGTAAACATTACCCTTAAATTTTCAGAAGAAACATGTGCATTATAAATTGAATTGGACTTGAATTTGGTGGAGTCGAGTTTGAATTAATATGAGTGGAGTTTTTCCATTTAATTGTTCGCTGTTGCGATCAATTTTAGTTGATAAGTTATTAGTTAGTGTATTTGTAAAATTAGGAGTGAATTCAAATGTGATTCTTCGAACTGTAAGTTTTTCATAGAAAATACGCCCGCAAAAGTTAACATAACCTTAAAATTTCCAGAAGAAACATGTGCATTATAAATTTATTTTTAATAAAACAAATAAGTGGAATAAGTATGTTAAATTAGGATAATATTGATAATTAACATTATTAATATTACAGCAAAGAAATTACTCGGAAGAAGTGAATGTCTCGGCAGCTCCTGCCACTGTAAAAAAAAAAAAAAACAGAAAATAAGCAAGGCAATGAAGGCGTATTTGGAAAGAGCTCGGGAGCATGATGAATTCATGAAGACACAAAATCTGGAGTTTCAAATTGGAAAGCGTCACTTGGCGAATATGATGGGTGAAGATCCAGAAACGTTCACACAGAATGACATTGATGTAAGCAAACGACTTCATATATTGAATGGAAGGAACTAGTTATTTATTTCAGCGTGCAATAGAATACGTAATGCCCTCGGGGCTGTACGACAAGAAGACCAGACCACTGATGAAGCCACCAGAAGAAGCATTTCCTGCCAGGAAGCCAGCTGAATTCGATGAAACCGGACGTCCTCATCACAGTATGTTCTACACTGGAAGCCCTAATTTTTACAAAACACTTTACATAAGTTTTCCTACACTATCAGTTCCAGATGAATTTTAACCATCGATTCCTCTTTCTAGAATATTGCCGAAGAGATTAGCAAGCTGAATGACTATGAGATCAAGTTTCGCAGTTGGCATCAAATCGTTTTCGCGAAAATTCATTTTGGTTTTTCGGTTTAACTTCACTGAAGTGGGTTTTGTTTTGGATCACCTTAAATGGAATGTAAAAACGAAAAATAAACAACAATTTCGCGAAATTAACAGGAGTTTACTGAGCTAAAAGAATTAGCCAAACGATTTTCCTTATCATTTGGATTGGATGCAGTTGAAATTCGGGAACCAGTGATTGCGTTACATAGAGCTGGAATTATTTTAGCAGTTACAGAATTTCCCGACGATCTGACTGCGTCAATAACGCGACTCCCCTGATCAGCGCGATTCAATTGTTACCTGTAATTAATTCGCTTTCATATAGAGAAATCTAGATCTTGGTTACTCTTACTAATTTTATTTGAAGCACAATCATCTATTGGATCAAGAAGCTTCTAACAAACGCCTCTAAGATGAAAGGTGGAACCACTTATTAGTAAATGAATCGGAAATCGACCGTAGTCAAATAGATTGCTCAAGACAAGTTGAAGATCTATCTGAAGAACATCAGGCGTTAATTTAAAAAATACAATATGAACAACATTTAAAAACTAGGAATACCGACACCTGAAGAGCAGTTCCAGTCCAGGCGCTCCTCCTACTACTGGCTCTGTAACGCCCTGGACATCTACTGTCCTGTCCAGTGTGAGTACGGGCGATGGAAAGGATGGCAGAGATAATCGCGGAAGAGATGGAAGAGAGTGTGATAACAAGTACTTCAGAGACATAGATAACCGTGAGATTCGTGACAGAGATAGAGATAGCAGAGATATTTTTTTTTTTTTTTGGAGGAAATGCATTTACGCACTTAGGGGAAACCCCGTCGTGCCGGAGTCTCCTTCGGACTACTGGCTAAAACACCCCCCTTGTCGCATCAGGGCACTAGCCCGGAACCGTTTATTACATTACTTCAGGCTAGGCCCCCATGTTTCTAGGCCTGTTGGCTCTCGCCTTGATTTATCGTGGCCTGATATCTATCTAGATCAGCTTTTTTCACCCGAAGTATGTGTTGCACCTGATGCGACACAACAGCCCAGTTCTCGTTGCTGAACATAATCGCTACAACATTTTCTGGGGAGATCGACTCATTCTCCAGTGCTATTCCTTCCGTCCAGTTATTCCATTTACCACATCGGAAGAAGGTGTGCTCCACATCGTCCGTCTCCTCCGGGCAGTAGATACATTCCGCTGCGTCTGATTTCCCCATCCTGTGCAGATATGATCTAAAATATCCATGTCCGCTGAGAAACTGGGTAAGATAATAGTCGATCTCCCCATGTCTCCTCTCCAGCCAGGTCCTCAAATCCGGGATGAGGCGCGCAGTCCATCTGCCTCTGTCTCCATATTCCAGGTAGCTTGCCAAGCCTGCACCGTTCTTTCCCTCTCCGCGAGTTACCAGCTCCCTGTTTCTCTCCTGCCTCCTAATATAAACTAATCTCTTCTCTTTTGCAAGCAGGTCAATGGGAATGACTGCTGCGATGACGAAAACCGCCGGTCCCGATACGGTGCGATAAGCAGACGCTACTCTCAATGCTCCTCTCCTCTGTACTTGTAGCAGTCTGATTCTGTACATCTTCTTTTCGAGTGCTTCCGCCCATATCTCCGCTCCATACAGGAGGGCTGATTGTACCGCGCTCATGAGCAGGCGCCGTTTACTTGATCGTGGACCTCCAACATTTGTCATTAGCCTGCTTAGGGCCAAAACACCTCTTTCTGCCTTCTCCGCTGTGTCTTTGATCTGCGGGAAGAAACTCAGCTTACTGTCTATTTTAACTCCGAGGTATTTCACCGCCGGCAACGTTTCAATTATATTCTGCCCGACTTGAACCGGAAATGTCCTCGGAGTTCTCCTTTTGGTGAAGGCTACCACCTCTGTCTTTTGCAGCGCTAGCGTTAATCCGTGCTCTTCCATGCATCCGTTTATACCCCGCATTACTCTATTTAGCTTGATCTGCGCCCGGTATGTGTCCCGTGCAGCAATGAGTGCAGCAACATCATCTGCGTAAGCGACAAGACTAGTCTCCTCCGGCATTTCCAGTTTCAGCAAACTATCGTAGCTGGCATTCCACAGATCCGGTCCAAGAATCGAGCCCTGGGCTGCTCCCGATGTAACGCTCTTCCATCGAAGTACTTTTGTGGTCTCATAAACCAAATGACGATTACTCAGATAATTCTCTAATACATTCAATAAATATCCCGGTACTCGGAAGGTACACCTCAATGCCTTAAGGATGTCCTCCCATCGCGGTGAATTGAAGGCGTTTTTCACGTCCAAGGTGACCAACAAAACTAATCTCCGAGAGGAGCGATTGTGCGCCTCGTCGTTCCTAACTGCATTAACCACCTCCTGTACTGCATCTATTGTGGAGCGACCAGCACTATATTCGTATTGCCTCGGTGAGAGGTCGCCAGCATCCTTGATAGCCGCAGCCAGCCTCCCCTGATGAGCTTCTCGTAAATCTTGCCCGCCGTATCCAGCATACACAGAGGCCGATAATTCGAAGGAAGCCCAGGATCCCCCTTATTCTTGTCCAGCAACACCAGGCGCGCTATCTTCCAACATGTCGGGAACACCCCCGCTGTTAGACATGTGTTGTACATTCTTAGCAGGAATTGTGGCGCGTTCCGGTAAACTGCCGTCTTGACCTCCGCCGGGATTCCATCCGGACCGGGAGCCTTCTTGGCTTTCATGGAGAGAACTGCTTTCTCCAGCTCTTTTGCGGTGAACGGTAGGAATTCCATGTTCCCACCGATGTCGCTTCTAGTCCTCATCGGATGCGATGGAAAGAGGGCTTCCACTATTGTTTCCATATCCTCTGCCTCCATCAGACTCGGAGACTTTAGGCTCCCAAGCTTTTTCGTCACCAGCTTATATCCTAGTCCCCAAGGGTCGCTATCGACGTCTTCTATTAACTGCCGCCAGCATCGAGCCTTACTCTGGTGTATCGCCCGTCGTAATTCTTTTTTAGCCTTTTTAAAATCTACCGACCTTTGGTTAGCTTCCACTCGGTTGATCGGCCGCTGTGCAATCCTTCGAAGCCGAAGGGATTTTCCGCGCATCTCAGCTATTTCCGCCGTCCACCAGTAAACAGGGCTTTTATTGTGACGTGGTCTCTTTTGGGGCATCGAAGCCTTACATGCTGACGTAATGGCTTCTATAGTTGCATTGACTTGGCCCTCTGGGTCCCTTCTATCAGCACCGCTCATATCTCGCCAGATTTCTCTCAAAACTCACGTTGTCCATCCTCTCGACGTTCCAACTGATCCTTATGACTTGTTCACGTTCCCTAAATTCCTGTATTTCAAAAGCAATATACTGGTGATCGCTCCCCGAGTAATCCTCCAGAACTCTCCAGTTACAGATGCGTGGAGTCAAGGCCTCTGAAGCAAAAGAGACGTCGGGTATTCTCTCCATACACCCAGGGCGGCGGAAAGTTGAAACCGCTCCGACGTTTAACACCAGTAACCCTGTTCTAGCAGCCATTTCCATGATGTACTTACCCCTGGAGTCAGCCTCCGGCATGCCCCATTCCAGTGCTCCTGCATTAAAATCTCCTGCAACGACTATATTTCCAGATATCCTCATGATTTCATCCTCAACACTGTCTACCTTGCTGCGGAAATCTCGGATTGACTCGTTTGGTGTAAAATAGCAACTGAAGAAAGTCACACCGCTGCACTCGATCCAAACAAAACCTCTGCCCTGGCCCTGACTCATAACCCTTACCCTTCCTGCGTCTGGGACCCATGTAGCCGCTGTTGGGAGAAGGTCCTTATACCAGAGATAGCCGAGATATTAGAGAAAACAGAGACTACGGTTGTTACGACAAATATGAAAGGGATATTAATCAGAGGGAACGGGACTCATCATACAAGGCTAATTACGGTGGTAATGCATTCGGAAATCGAGGAATTCCTATTGGAAGTAAAAATCTATTATCTGCGCACTTCCAAAATAATTTACCACATCGTTTTGCACGTCAGCAACAACAACAAGATCGAGGACCATCCTCAACACCTGGATTATCGCATCAACAAATAAGTAGAGGAGCAATTCGAAGTCGAGATTCAGGCAACACTTCTACCGTGAGATCAATCACTGCCACTCATCAAGTCCCAAAGCTTTATCATCATGGTACCTCGGATGCTGGTCAAAAGCCAGTGCCATTTGTACAACAGTACGACCCCAGATATATTCATTCCCAAAACTGCAAACAACAGCAGCAATTGCGCCGCAATCCTTCGAATGAATTGTTTCAGGCACGACGAAACGAACGCGGTAATGATAATTTCAATATGGGCTCATCTCGACGTCGTGGAGACTCTGAAGATGATGATCGTTTTAGTAACAGTGGACGTGATTCAACTGGTCGTAATTCCCTTGGTGAATCGTCACGTCTGGGAAATGTTACACCCCAATTGGCTACGCAACGTAAAAGAAGTGTGTCGTCCAATGATGAACAGAACCAGAATGATAATAATCAGTTGCAGAGTGGCGAGTCAGCGCGTTTGTTTGGATCTTGGGCTGTAGCAACTAAATCGGAAATGAAACGCAGACGGGATAGTTTTTCCAGTGAACAAAGTATACCAAAATATAATATGAATGAGGAAATGATCTCACAGCCAAAGCAAATTTTGCAACGACCTCAAACGAAAAGTTTGCCGGAGAGCAGCAAGAAGGATAAGAAGTCCGATGGAGAAGTAAAGAAGGACGATGCTAGTGGATCGAATCAGGTTACAATGTCGAATCCCCTGCAGCAGCAATCCTCAATCACTCCCACCCAGATATTGCGAAGATCCGAAAGTCCTATTTTGAAAGCTTGGTCGGAAACTGTAGCCGAGGAGCAAGCAAAACAGGATAACACCGAGAAGCCAAACGCTTCAGCTACGTTCAATGCTGTTGAACACTCAATTGCTGGTGAAAATCAATCGAAGAAAGGCGAATCTCTTCAACTAGGAACGACGAAAGGTGAAATTGAAAAGGATGCTGGTGAGGAAGTCAAAAAGGATAATGATTCCACTTCACAAGCGAATAAAAAAGATAATTTGGATGATAAGCAACAGGAGGTTGATTCCAGCAAATTTCCTCATGGTCAGAATAGACCCAGTTCGAGAGGTGGGCGATCCGATATGAGAGGTTCTTCTACGCGAGGTTACACTATGTATCGTGTGGGAAACAGCTGGAGCAGACGCGGCGGTAGCGGTAGTATAAGAATGAGCAGAGATTACAGTGAACATTGGAGTGATTCTGAGAATTCAGAGGATGTGGAAGATGACTACGGAGGAAGACGATCGGAGAGGAGTCCGAAAGTGCCAGGGAAGCATAGAGACAACAAGGGGGACAGCCGAAGTCGATCATCCCATTTGATTTCGTTTAAAGCGGTAATATTGACATGCATATATGTCCCGTGGGAGTACGGGCGACTCAATGTAAACTACACTGTGGTGTCGAAACGGAAGATCGAGAAACTTATCACCGAGGGAATTGTCAAGGACTGGGACGATCCGAGATTGTTCACCCTGACCGCATTGCGTAGGTGTGGTTTCCCCGGGGAGGCGATTAATAATTTCTGCGCCCAAATGGGGGTCACTGGGGCTCAGATATGGATGTTTTTTTATCAGTTTATAGAGCAGATCTTTTGAAATTCAAATTGTAGGTTACTTTGGATAGTGGATCCACAAATGTTAGAATCCTGCGTTCGAGACACCCTGAATTTAACGGCGCCACGAGTTCTCGCAGTGCTGGACCCATTGAAGGTCACCATCAGGAACTTCCCGTCCAATAAGTGCCTTCAAATCGAAATTCCTAACTTCCCTCAAGGGATCTCACACGGTGGCGTTCAACGACGTTGTGTACATAGACAAGAGCGACTTCAAGGACAATCCCGAGAGTGGATATCGCCGACTGAGCAAAGACCAATCTGTTGGGCTGCGTCATACAGGATACGTAATTAAATTAGTCGACCCGAAGCCAGATCAAAAGTCAGGGAAAGTTGTTCAACTGATTTGTTCAAATTCATTTTGGTTTTTCGGTTTAACTTCACTAAAATAGGTTTTGTTTTGGATAACCTTAAATGGAATGTAAAAACGCAAAATAAACAACAATTTCGCGAAATTAACAGGAGTTTACTGAGCTAAAAGAATTAGCCAAACGATTTTCCCTATCATTTGGATTGGATGCAGTTGAAATTCGGGAACCAGTGATTGCGTTACATAGAGCTGGAATTATTTTAGCAGTTACAGAATTTCCCGACGATCGTCGATCTGACTGCGTTACTAACGTGACTCCCCTGATCAGCGCGATTCAATTGTTACCTGTAATTAATTCGCTTTCATATAGAGAAATTTAGATCTTGGTTACTCTTACTAATTTTATTTGAAGCACAATCATCCATTGGATCAAGAAGCTTCTAACAAATGGCAAATGCCCAAAAGATTGTTCACCCTGACCGCATTGCGTAGGCGCGGTTTCCCCGGGGAGGCGATTAATAATTTCTGCGCCCAAATGGGGGTCACTGGGGCTCAGATATGGATGTTTTTTTATCAGTTTATAGAGCAGATCTTTTGAAATTCAAATTGTAGGTTACTTTGGATAGTGGATCCACAAATGTTAGAATCCTGCGTTCGAGACACCCTGAATTTAACGGCGCCACGAGTTCTCGCAGTGCTGGACCCATTGAAGGTCACCATCAGGAACTTCCCGTCCAATAAGTGCCTTCAAATCGAAATTCCTAACTTCCCTCAAGGGATCTCACACGGTGGCGTTCAACGACGTTGTGTACATAGACAAGAGCGACTTCAAGGACAATCCCGAGAGTGGATATCGCCGACTGAGCAAAGACCAATCTGTTGGGCTGCGTCATACAGGATACGTAATTAAATTAGTCGACACGAAGCCAGATCAAAAGTCAGGGGAAGTTGTTCAAATTCATTTTGGTTTTTCGGTTTAACTTCACTAAAATAGGTTTTGTTTTGGATCACCTTAAATGGAATGTAAAAACGCAAAATAAACAACAATTTCGCGAAATTAACAGGAGTTTACTGAGCTAAAAGAATTAGCCAAACGTTTTTCCTTATCATTTGGATTGGATGCAGTTGAAATTCGGGAACCAGTGATTGCGTTACATAGAGCTGGAATTATTTTAGCAGTTACAGAATTTCCCGACAATCGTTGATCTGACTGCGTTACTAACGTGACTCCCCTGATCAGCGCGATTCAATTGTTACCTGTAATTAATTCGCTTTCATATAGAGAAATTTAGATCTTGGTTACTCTTACTAATTTTATTTGAAGCACAATCATCCATTGGATCAAGAAGCTTCTAACAAATGGCAAATGCCCAAAAGATTGTTCACCCTGACCGCATTGCGTAGGCGCGGTTTCCCCGGGGAGGCGATTAATAATTTCTGCGTCCAAATGGGGGTCACTGGGGCTCAGATATGGATGTTTTTTTATCAGTTTATAGAGCAGATCTTTTGAAATTCAAATTGTAGGTTACTTTGGATAGTGGATCCACAAATGTTAGAATCCTGCGTTCGAGACACCCTGAATTTAACGGCGCCACGAGTTCTCGCAGTGCTGGACCCATTGAAGGTCACCATCAGGAACTTCCCGTCCAATAAGTGCCTTCAAATCGAAATTCCTAACTTCCCTCAAGGGATCTCACACGGTGGCATTCAACGACGTTGTGTACATAGACACGAGCGACTTCAAGGACAATCCCGAGAGTGGATATCGCCGACTGAGCAAAGACCAATCTGTTGGGCTGCGTCATACAGGATACGTAATTAAATTAGTCGACACGAAGCCAGATCAAAAGTCAGGGGAAGTTGTTCAACTGATTTGTTCAAATTCATTTTGGTTTTTCGGTTTAACTTCACTAAAATAGGTTTTGTTTTGAATAACCTTAAATGGAATGTAAAAACGCAAAATAAACAACAATTTCGCGAAATTAACAGGAATTTACTGAGCTAAAAGAATTAGCCAAACGATTTTCCCTATCATTTGGATTGGATGCAGTTGAAATTCGGGAACCAGTGATTGCGTTACATAGAGCTGGAATTATTTTAGCAGTTACAGAATTTCCCGACGATCGTCGATCTGACTGCGTTACTAACGTGACTCCCCTGATCAGCGCGATTCAATTGTTACCTGTAATTAATTCGCTTTCATATAGAGAAATTTAGATCTTGGTTACTCTTACTAATTTTATTTGAAGCACAATCATCCATTGGATCAAGAAGCTTCTAACAAATGGCAAATGCCCAAAAGATTGTTCACCCTGACCGCATTGCGTAGGCGCGGTTTCCCCGGGGAGGCGATTAATAATTTCTGCGCCCAAATGGGGGTCACTGGGGCTCAGATATGGATGTTTTTTTATCAGTTTATAGAGCAGATCTTTTGAAATTCAAATTGTAGGTTACTTTGGATAGTGGATCCACAAATGTTAGAATCCTGCGTTCGAGACACCCTGAATTTAACGGCGCCACGAGTTCTCGCAGTGCTGGACCCATTGAAGGTCACCATCAGGAACTTCCCGTCCAATAAGTGCCTTCAAATCGAAATTCCTAACTTCCCTCAAGGGATCTCACACGGTGGCGTTCAACGACGTTGTGTACATAGACAAGAGCGACTTCAAGGACAATCCCGAGAGTGGATATCGCCGACTGAGCAAAGACCAATCTGTTGGGCTGCGTCATACAGGATACGTAATTAAATTAGTCGACCCGAAGCCAGATCAAAAGTCAGGGAAAGTTGTTCAACTGATTTGTTCAAATTCATTTTGGTTTTTCGGTTTAACTTCACTAAAATAGGTTTTGTTTTGGATAACCTTAAATGGAATGTAAAAACGCAAAATAAACAACAATTTCGCGAAATTAACAGGAGTTTACTGAGCGAAAAGAATTAGCCAAACGATTTTCCCTATCATTTGGATTGGATGCAGTTGAAATTCGGGAACCAGTGATTGCGTTACATAGAGCTGGAATTATTTTAGCAGTTACAGAATTTCCCGACGATCGTCGATCTGACTGCGTTACTAACGTGACTCCCCTGATCAGCGCGATTCAATTGTTACCTGTAATTAATTCGCTTTCATATAGAGAAATTTAGATCTTGGTTACTCTTACTAATTTTATTTGAAGCACAATCATCCATTGGATCAAGAAGCTTCTAACAAATGGCAAATGCCCAAAAGATTGTTCACCCTGACCGCATTGCGTAGGCGCGGTTTCCCCGGGGAGGCGATTAATAATTTCTGCGCCCAAATGGGGGTCACTGGGGCTCAGATATGGATGTTTTTTTATCAGTTTATAGAGCAGATCTTTTGAAATTCAAATTGTAGGTTACTTTGGATAGTGGATCCACAAATGTTAGAATCCTGCGTTCGAGACACCCTGAATTTAACGGCGCCACGAGTTCTCGCAGTGCTGGACCCATTGAAGGTCACCATCAGGAACTTCCCGTCCAATAAGTGCCTTCAAATCGAAATTCCTAACTTCCCTCAAGGGATCTCACACGGTGACGTTCAACGACGTTGTGTACATAGACAAGAGCGACTTCAAGGACAATCCCGAGAGTGGATATCGCCGACTGAGCAAAGACCAATCTGTTGGGCTGCGTCATACAGGATACGTAATTAAATTAGTCGACACGAAGCCAGATCAAAAGTCAGGGGAAGTTGTTCAACTGATTTGTTCAAATTCATTTTGGTTTTTCGGTTTAACTTCACTAAAATAGGTTTTGTTTTGGATCACCTTAAATGGAATGTAAAAACGCAAAATAAACAACAATTTCGCGAAATTAACAGGAGTTTACTGAGCTAAAAGAATTAGCCAAACGTTTTTCCTTATCATTTGGATTGGATGCAGTTGAAATTCGGGAACCAGTGATTGCGTTACATAGAGCTGGAATTATTTTAGCAGTTACAGAATTTCCCGACAATCGTTGATCTGACTGCGTTACTAACGTGACTCCCCTGATCAGCGCGATTCAATTGTTACCTGTAATTAATTCGCTTTCATATAGAGAAATTTAGATCTTGGTTACTCTTACTAATTTTATTTGAAGCACAATCATCCATTGGATCAAGAAGCTTCTAACAAATTGCAAATGCCCAAAAGATTGTTCACCCTGACCGCATTGCGTAGGCGCGGTTTCCCCGGGGAGGCGATTAATAATTTCTGCGTCCAAATGGGGGTCACTGGGGCTCAGATATGGATGTTTTTTTATCAGTTTATAGAGCAGATCTTTTGAAATTCAAATTGTAGGTTACTTTGGATAGTGGATCCACAAATGTTAGAATCCTGCGTTCGAGACACCCTGAATTTAACGGCGCCACGAGTTCTCGCAGTGCTGGACCCATTGAAGGTCACCATCAGGAACTTCCCGTCCAATAAGTGCCTTCAAATCGAAATTCCTAACTTCCCTCAAGGGATCTCACACGGTGGCATTCAACGACGTTGTGTACATAGACACGAGCGACTTCAAGGACAATCCCGAGAGTGGATATCGCCGACTGAGCAAAGACCAATCTGTTGGGCTGCGTCATACAGGATACGTAATTAAATTAGTCGACACGAAGCCAGATCAAAAGTCAGGGGAAGTTGTTCAACTGATTTGTTCAAATTCATTTTGGTTTTTCGGTTTAACTTCACTAAAATAGGTTTTGTTTTGGATAACCTTAAATGGAATGTAAAAACGCAAAATAAACAACAATTTCGCGAAATTAACAGGAATTTACTGAGCTAAAAGAATTAGCCAAACGATTTTCCCTATCATTTGGATTGGATGCAGTTGAAATTCGGGAACCAGTGATTGCGTTACATAGAGCTGGAATTATTTTAGCAGTTACAGAATTTCCCGACGATCGTCGATCTGACTGCGTTACTAACGTGACTCCCCTGATCAGCGCGATTCAATTGTTACCTGTAATTAATTCGCTTTCATATAGAGAAATTTAGATCTTGGTTACTCTTACTAATTTTATTTGAAGCACAATCATCCATTGGATCAAGAAGCTTCTAACAAATGGCAAATGCCCAAAAGATTGTTCACCCTGACCGCATTGCGTAGGCGCGGTTTCCCCGGGGAGGCGATTAATAATTTCTGCGCCCAAATGGGGGTCACTGGGGCTCAGATATGGATGTTTTTTTATCAGTTTATAGAGCAGATCTTTTGAAATTCAAATTCTAGGTGACTTTGGATAGTGGATCCACAAATGTTAGAATCCTGCGTTCGAGACACCCTGAATTTAACGGCGCCACGAGTTCTCGCAGTGCTGGACCCATTGAACGTCACCATCAGGAACTTCCCGTCCAATAAGTGCCTTCAAATCGAAATTCCTAACTTCCCTCAAGGGATCTCACACGGTGGCGTTCAACGACGTTGTGTACATAGACAAGAGCGACGTCAAGGACAATCCCGAGAGTGGACATCGCCGACTGACCAAAGACCAATCTGTTGGGCTGTGTCATACAGGATACGTAATTAAATTAGTCGACACGAAGCCAGATCAAAAGTCAGGGGAAGTTGTTCAACTGATTTGTGACTGCTTCGATGCCTCGAAGGCAGAGAAGCCGAAGGCATTCATACAGTGGGTGTCGCAGCCCATGGAGATCGTGGTGCGTCTCTATGAGCCTCTGTTCAAACACCCTAATCCTGAAGACCCATAGCTGGGCGGTTTCTTAAATGATATCAATAAGGACTCTTTGCTGGTAAATAAGTCCTTCATTGACGAACATTTCAAAGGGGTAAAAGGACACGAGAACTTCCAGTTCGAGAGGTGTGGGTACTTTTCTGTCGATCCGGATACCAAAAAGAACAGGATTGTTTTTAATAGAATTGTTACCTTAAAAGAGGATGCTGGAAAACTTTAACGCATTTTTCTGTTTTTTTCATTTGATATCAATAGAATCGTTAAAAATATATTTTTGTTGTTTTTTTTTTATATAGTTAGCTAGATCTTTTCTATAAAATTTCGCAAATCAATGCATTGAAATTGAAATTTGGTTGGTCTCGGTCATGTATTTCAAAACCAGAAAACGAGATTATAAGGAAATTAATATTACAATTTTCTTAGCACGGCAGCCATTTTCTTTTTTTCATTGATTTTTAGCGAATAAGTTTTTAACGAATTTAGCTCACCTATTCATGGTACAGATAAACCAATTGCATATTTTTGATCTACAAACTAAATAGAACATATTTTTAAATAATTATTGTAATCGGAGAGAAATTGTGCTGTTAAAAACACGAGAAATGTCGTAAACTGCGTAAACAGCAATTTGCATTTTTTGAGAAATAAAACTTTCTATTTTCGGAGATATCTCACTAATTTTTGGCACATTTATTTAAAATTGCACTTGAAATCATTTCGCATAATTTTTTTCTTCAAATTGATTAATTTTAACGGTTTAATGGGCATCTTTGATATGTATCTATACATCGACATTTCCGGGTTTTATTGCTTACTACCAAATCGAAATTACCGAAAATAGTTAGCTATTTAATACTAGTTAGTTAAATTAAACGTTGACATATTTAAAAATCAGTAATAATGAAGAAAATTAAAGAAAAGTAAATTAAATTTGTCGCATTTTATTAACAAAGTTCATTGCATACTCGTAGGCAATAACCACAAATGGATTTTTTAATTTTTCTTTTAAATAATTGTGTATTGTGTAACTGATATTAAATATAATTGTTTTCACATGATGCAGGTTTCAGAAAAACATGAAATCATAACTTATTAACATAGTTTAAAATAAGTAAATCAGTATTTAGTAGTTTAATTATCAAATTTATTATGAAAATCCAGAAATTTTTATGTGAATCAATTTAATTTGCCCTGTAGTAATTTTTTCTGGATACCATAATAATTAAAATGAAAAAAGTTTTCAAATTTTTATTCAAATTTTATGCTGTTTTGCTTGCTATAAGCTTCAGCGCCATCTTCTATAATAAAAAATAAATAAATAAATTTACAGAATCTTTTCTTTTAACCATCATGACAGTGAAGAAGGAGAGGGTAAAACCGCTGTCAGCTGGTGGATTTGAATTTGGTGGAGTCGAGTTTTAATTAATATGAGTGGAGTTTTTCCATTTAATTGTTCGCTGTTGCGATCAATTTTAGTTAATAAGTTATTAGTTAGTAAATTTGTAAAATTAGGAGTGGATTCAAATGTTATTCTACGAACTGTAAGCTTTTCATAGAAAATACGCCGGCAAAAGTAAACATAGCTTTAAAATTTCCAGAAGAAACATGTGCATTATAAATTGAATTGGACTTGAATTTGGTGGAGTCGAGTTTTAATTAATTTGAGTGGAGTTTTTCCATTTAATTGTTCGCTGTTGCGATTAATTTTAGTTGATAAGTTATTAGTTAGTAAAATTAGGAGTGAATTCAAATGTTATTCTTCGAACTGTAAGTTTTTCATAGAAAATACCCGGCAAAAGTAAACATAACCTTAAAATTTCCAGAAGAAACATGTGCATTATAAATTGAATTGGACTTGAATTTGGTGGAGTCGAGTTTGAATTAATATGAGTGGAGTTTTTCCATTTAATTTTTCGCTGTTACGATCAATTTTAGTTAATAAGTTATTAGTTAGTAAATTTGTAAAATTAGGAGTGGATTCAAATGTTATTCTACGAACTGTAAGTTTTTCATAGATAATACGCCGGCAAAAGTAAACATAGCTTTAAAATTTCCAGAAGAAACATGTGCATTATAAATTGAATTGGACTTGAATTTGGTGGAGTCGAGTTTTAATTAATATAAGTGGAGTTTTTCCATTTAATTGTTCGCTGTTGCGATTAATTTTAGTTGATAAGTTATTAGTTAGTAAAATTAGGAGTGAATTCAAATGTGATTCTTCGAACTGTAAGTTTTTCATAGAAAATACGCCGGCAAAAGTAAACATTACCCTTAAATTTTCAGAAGAAACATGTGCATTATAAATTGAATTGGACTTGAATTTGGTGGAGTCGAGTTTGAATTAATATGAGTGGAGTTTTTCCATTTAATTGTTCGCTGTTGCGATCAATTTTAGTTGATAAGTTATTAGTTAGTGTATTTGTAAAATTAGGAGTGAATTCAAATGTGATTCTTCGAACTGTAAGTTTTTCATAGAAAATACGCCCGCAAAAGTTAACATAACCTTAAAATTTCCAGAAGAAACATGTGCATTATAAATTTATTTTTAATAAAACAAATAAGTGGAATAAGTATGTTAAATTAGGATAATATTGATAATTAACATTATTAATATTACAGCAAAGAAATTACTCGGAAGAAGTGAATGTCTCGGCAGCTCCTGCCACTGTAAAAAAAAAAAAAAACAGAAAATAAGCAAGGCAATGAAGGCGTATTTGGAAAGAGCTCGGGAGCATGATGAATTCATGAAGACACAAAATCTGGAGTTTCAAATTGGAAAGCGTCACTTGGCGAATATGATGGGTGAAGATCCAGAAACGTTCACACAGAATGACATTGATGTAAGCAAACGACTTCATATATTGAATGGAAGGAACTAGTTATTTATTTCAGCGTGCAATAGAATACGTAATGCCCTCGGGGCTGTACGACAAGAAGACCAGACCACTGATGAAGCCACCAGAAGAAGCATTTCCTGCCAGGAAGCCAGCTGAATTCGATGAAACCGGACGTCCTCATCACAGTATGTTCTACACTGGAAGCCCTAATTTTTACAAAACACTTTACATAAGTTTTCCTACACTATCAGTTCCAGATGAATTTTAACCATCGATTCCTCTTTCTAGAATATTGCCGAAGAGATTAGCAAGCTGAATGACTATGAGATCAAGTTTCGCAGTTGGCATCAAATCGTTTTCGCGAAAATTCATTTTGGTTTTTCGGTTTAACTTCACTGAAGTGGGTTTTGTTTTGGATCACCTTAAATGGAATGTAAAAACGAAAAATAAACAACAATTTCGCGAAATTAACAGGAGTTTACTGAGCTAAAAGAATTAGCCAAACGATTTTCCTTATCATTTGGATTGGATGCAGTTGAAATTCGGGAACCAGTGATTGCGTTACATAGAGCTGGAATTATTTTAGCAGTTACAGAATTTCCCGACGATCTGACTGCGTCAATAACGCGACTCCCCTGATCAGCGCGATTCAATTGTTACCTGTAATTAATTCGCTTTCATATAGAGAAATCTAGATCTTGGTTATTACTAATTTTATTTGAAGCACAATCATCTATTGGATCAAGAAGCTTCTAACAAACGCCTCTAAGATGAAAGGTGGAACCACTTATTAGTAAATGAATCGGAAATCGACCGTAGTCAAATAGATTGCTCAAGACAAGTTGAAGATCTATCTGAAGAACATCAGGCGTTAATTTAAAAAATACAATATGAACAACATTTAAAAACTAGGAATACCGACACCTGAAGAGCAGTTCCAGTCCAGGCGCTCCTCCTACTACTGGCTCTGTAACGCCCTGGACATCTACTGTCCTGTCCAGTGTGAGTACGGGCGATGGAAAGGATGGCAGAGATAATCGCGGAAGAGATGGAAGAGAGTGTGATAACAAGTACTTCAGAGACATAGATAACCGTGAGATTCGTGACAGAGATAGAGATAGCAGAGATATTTTTTTTTTTTTTTGGAGGAAATGCATTTACGCACTTAGGGGAAACCCCGTCGTGCCGGAGTCTCCTTCGGACTACTGGCTAAAACACCCCCCTTGTCGCATCAGGGCACTAGCCCGGAACCGTTTATTACATTACTTCAGGCTAGGCCCCCATGTTTCTAGGCCTGTTGGCTCTCGCCTTGATTTATCGTGGCCTGATATCTATCTAGATCAGCTTTTTTCACCCGAAGTATGTGTTGCACCTGATGCGACACAACAGCCCAGTTCTCGTTGCTGAACATAATCGCTACAACATTTTCTGGGGAGATCGACTCATTCTCCAGTGCTATTCCTTCCGTCCAGTTATTCCATTTACCACATCGGAAGAAGGTGTGCTCCACATCGTCCGTCTCCTCCGGGCAGTAGATACATTCCGCTGCGTCTGATTTCCCCATCCTGTGCAGATATGATCTAAAATATCCATGTCCGCTGAGAAACTGGGTAAGATAATAGTCGATCTCCCCATGTCTCCTCTCCAGCCAGGTCCTCAAATCCGGGATGAGGCGCGCAGTCCATCTGCCTCTGTCTCCATATTCCAGGTAGCTTGCCAAGCCTGCACCGTTCTTTCCCTCTCCGCGAGTTACCAGCTCCCTGTTTCTCTCCTGCCTCCTAATATAAACTAATCTCTTCTCTTTTGCAAGCAGGTCAATGGGAATGACTGCTGCGATGACGAAAACCGCCGGTCCCGATACGGTGCGATAAGCAGACGCTACTCTCAATGCTCCTCTCCTCTGTACTTGTAGCAGTCTGATTCTGTACATCTTCTTTTCGAGTGCTTCCGCCCATATCTCCGCTCCATACAGGAGGGCTGATTGTACCGCGCTCATGAGCAGGCGCCGTTTACTTGATCGTGGACCTCCAACATTTGTCATTAGCCTGCTTAGGGCCAAAACACCTCTTTCTGCCTTCTCCGCTGTGTCTTTGATCTGCGGGAAGAAACTCAGCTTACTGTCTATTTTAACTCCGAGGTATTTCACCGCCGGCAACGTTTCAATTATATTCTGCCCGACTTGAACCGGAAATGTCCTCGGAGTTCTCCTTTTGGTGAAGGCTACCACCTCTGTCTTTTGCAGCGCTAGCGTTAATCCGTGCTCTTCCATGCATCCGTTTATACCCCGCATTACTCTATTTAGCTTGATCTGCGCCCGGTATGTGTCCCGTGCAGCAATGAGTGCAGCAACATCATCTGCGTAAGCGACAAGACTAGTCTCCTCCGGCATTTCCAGTTTCAGCAAACTATCGTAGCTGGCATTCCACAGATCCGGTCCAAGAATCGAGCCCTGGGCTGCTCCCGATGTAACGCTCTTCCATCGAAGTACTTTTGTGGTCTCATAAACCAAATGACGATTACTCAGATAATTCTCTAATACATTCAATAAATATCCCGGTACTCGGAAGGTACACCTCAATGCCTTAAGGATGTCCTCCCATCGCGGTGAATTGAAGGCGTTTTTCACGTCCAAGGTGACCAACAAAACTAATCTCCGAGAGGAGCGATTGTGCGCCTCGTCGTTCCTAACTGCATTAACCACCTCCTGTACTGCATCTATTGTGGAGCGACCAGCACTATATTCGTATTGCCTCGGTGAGAGGTCGCCAGCATCCTTGATAGCCGCAGCCAGCCTCCCCTGATGAGCTTCTCGTAAATCTTGCCCGCCGTATCCAGCATACACAGAGGCCGATAATTCGAAGGAAGCCCAGGATCCCCCTTATTCTTGTCCAGCAACACCAGGCGCGCTATCTTCCAACATGTCGGGAACACCCCCGCTGTTAGACATGTGTTGTACATTCTTAGCAGGAATTGTGGCGCGTTCCGGTAAACTGCCGTCTTGACCTCCGCCGGGATTCCATCCGGACCGGGAGCCTTCTTGGCTTTCATGGAGAGAACTGCTTTCTCCAGCTCTTTTGCGGTGAACGGTAGGAATTCCATGTTCCCACCGATGTCGCTTCTAGTCCTCATCGGATGCGATGGAAAGAGGGCTTCCACTATTGTTTCCATATCCTCTGCCTCCATCAGACTCGGAGACTTTAGGCTCCCAAGCTTTTTCGTCACCAGCTTATATCCTAGTCCCCAAGGGTCGCTATCGACGTCTTCTATTAACTGCCGCCAGCATCGAGCCTTACTCTGGTGTATCGCCCGTCGTAATTCTTTTTTAGCCTTTTTAAAATCTACCGACCTTTGGTTAGCTTCCACTCGGTTGATCGGCCGCTGTGCAATCCTTCGAAGCCGAAGGGATTTTCCGCGCATCTCAGCTATTTCCGCCGTCCACCAGTAAACAGGGCTTTTATTGTGACGTGGTCTCTTTTGGGGCATCGAAGCCTTACATGCTGACGTAATGGCTTCTATAGTTGCATTGACTTGGCCCTCTGGGTCCCTTCTATCAGCACCGCTCATATCTCGCCAGATTTCTCTCAAAACTCACGTTGTCCATCCTCTCGACGTTCCAACTGATCCTTATGACTTGTTCACGTTCCCTAAATTCCTGTATTTCAAAAGCAATATACTGGTGATCGCTCCCCGAGTAATCCTCCAGAACTCTCCAGTTACAGATGCGTGGAGTCAAGGCCTCTGAAGCAAAAGAGACGTCGGGTATTCTCTCCATACACCCAGGGCGGCGGAAAGTTGAAACCGCTCCGACGTTTAACACCAGTAACCCTGTTCTAGCAGCCATTTCCATGATGTACTTACCCCTGGAGTCAGCCTCCGGCATGCCCCATTCCAGTGCTCCTGCATTAAAATCTCCTGCAACGACTATATTTCCAGATATCCTCATGATTTCATCCTCAACACTGTCTACCTTGCTGCGGAAATCTCGGATTGACTCGTTTGGTGTAAAATAGCAACTGAAGAAAGTCACACCGCTGCACTCGATCCAAACAAAACCTCTGCCCTGGCCCTGACTCATAACCCTTACCCTTCCTGCGTCTGGGACCCATGTAGCCGCTGTTGGGAGAAGGTCCTTATACCAGAGATAGCCGAGATATTAGAGAAAACAGAGACTACGGTTGTTACGACAAATATGAAAGGGATATTAATCAGAGGGAACGGGACTCATCATACAAGGCTAATTACGGTGGTAATGCATTCGGAAATCGAGGAATTCCTATTGGAAGTAAAAATCTATTATCTGCGCACTTCCAAAATAATTTACCACATCGTTTTGCACGTCAGCAACAACAACAAGATCGAGGACCATCCTCAACACCTGGATTATCGCATCAACAAATAAGTAGAGGAGCAATTCGAAGTCGAGATTCAGGCAACACTTCTACCGTGAGATCAATCACTGCCACTCATCAAGTCCCAAAGCTTTATCATCATGGTACCTCGGATGCTGGTCAAAAGCCAGTGCCATTTGTACAACAGTACGACCCCAGATATATTCATTCCCAAAACTGCAAACAACAGCAGCAATTGCGCCGCAATCCTTCGAATGAATTGTTTCAGGCACGACGAAACGAACGCGGTAATGATAATTTCAATATGGGCTCATCTCGACGTCGTGGAGACTCTGAAGATGATGATCGTTTTAGTAACAGTGGACGTGATTCAACTGGTCGTAATTCCCTTGGTGAATCGTCACGTCTGGGAAATGTTACACCCCAATTGGCTACGCAACGTAAAAGAAGTGTGTCGTCCAATGATGAACAGAACCAGAATGATAATAATCAGTTGCAGAGTGGCGAGTCAGCGCGTTTGTTTGGATCTTGGGCTGTAGCAACTAAATCGGAAATGAAACGCAGACGGGATAGTTTTTCCAGTGAACAAAGTATACCAAAATATAATATGAATGAGGAAATGATCTCACAGCCAAAGCAAATTTTGCAACGACCTCAAACGAAAAGTTTGCCGGAGAGCAGCAAGAAGGATAAGAAGTCCGATGGAGAAGTAAAGAAGGACGATGCTAGTGGATCGAATCAGGTTACAATGTCGAATCCCCTGCAGCAGCAATCCTCAATCACTCCCACCCAGATATTGCGAAGATCCGAAAGTCCTATTTTGAAAGCTTGGTCGGAAACTGTAGCCGAGGAGCAAGCAAAACAGGATAACACCGAGAAGCCAAACGCTTCAGCTACGTTCAATGCTGTTGAACACTCAATTGCTGGTGAAAATCAATCGAAGAAAGGCGAATCTCTTCAACTAGGAACGACGAAAGGTGAAATTGAAAAGGATGCTGGTGAGGAAGTCAAAAAGGATAATGATTCCACTTCACAAGCGAATAAAAAAGATAATTTGGATGATAAGCAACAGGAGGTTGATTCCAGCAAATTTCCTCATGGTCAGAATAGACCCAGTTCGAGAGGTGGGCGATCCGATATGAGAGGTTCTTCTACGC
The DNA here is from genome assembly GCA_963082835.1 of Leptogaster cylindrica. Taxonomy (NCBI): domain Eukaryota; kingdom Metazoa; phylum Arthropoda; class Insecta; order Diptera; family Asilidae; genus Leptogaster; species Leptogaster cylindrica. Next base: position 39,974,636 of record OY720106.1, read on the forward strand.
GAGGTTACACTATGTATCGTGTGGGAAACAGCTGGAGCAGACGCGGCGGTAGCGGTAGTATAAGAATGAGCAGAGATTACAGTGAACATTGGAGTGATTCTGAGAATTCAGAGGATGTGGAAGATGACTACGGAGGAAGACGATCGGAGAGGAGTCCGAAAGTGCCAGGGAAGCATAGAGACAACAAGGGGGACAGCCGAAGTCGATCATCCCATTTGATTTCGTTTAAAGCGGTAATATTGACATGCATATATGTCCCGTGGGAGTACGGGCGACTCAATGTAAACTACACTGTGGTGTCGAAACGGAAGATCGAGAAACTTATCACCGAGGGAATTGTCAAGGACTGGGACGATCCGAGATTGTTCACCCTGACCGCATTGCGTAGGTGTGGTTTCCCCGGGGAGGCGATTAATAATTTCTGCGCCCAAATGGGGGTCACTGGGGCTCAGATATGGATGTTTTTTTATCAGTTTATAGAGCAGATCTTTTGAAATTCAAATTGTAGGTTACTTTGGATAGTGGATCCACAAATGTTAGAATCCTGCGTTCGAGACACCCTGAATTTAACGGCGCCACGAGTTCTCGCAGTGCTGGACCCATTGAAGGTCACCATCAGGAACTTCCCGTCCAATAAGTGCCTTCAAATCGAAATTCCTAACTTCCCTCAAGGGATCTCACACGGTGGCGTTCAACGACGTTGTGTACATAGACAAGAGCGACTTCAAGGACAATCCCGAGAGTGGATATCGCCGACTGAGCAAAGACCAATCTGTTGGGCTGCGTCATACAGGATACGTAATTAAATTAGTCGACCCGAAGCCAGATCAAAAGTCAGGGAAAGTTGTTCAACTGATTTGTTCAAATTCATTTTGGTTTTTCGGTTTAACTTCACTAAAATAGGTTTTGTTTTGGATAACCTTAAATGGAATGTAAAAACGCAAAATAAACAACAATTTCGCGAAATTAACAGGAGTTTACTGAGCTAAAAGAATTAGCCAAACGATTTTCCCTATCATTTGGATTGGATGCAGTTGAAATTCGGGAACCAGTGATTGCGTTACATAGAGCTGGAATTATTTTAGCAGTTACAGAATTTCCCGACGATCGTCGATCTGACTGCGTTACTAACGTGACTCCCCTGATCAGCGCGATTCAATTGTTACCTGTAATTAATTCGCTTTCATATAGAGAAATTTAGATCTTGGTTACTCTTACTAATTTTATTTGAAGCACAATCATCCATTGGATCAAGAAGCTTCTAACAAATGGCAAATGCCCAAAAGATTGTTCACCCTGACCGCATTGCGTAGGCGCGGTTTCCCCGGGGAGGCGATTAATAATTTCTGCGCCCAAATGGGGGTCACTGGGGCTCAGATATGGATGTTTTTTTATCAGTTTATAGAGCAGATCTTTTGAAATTCAAATTGTAGGTTACTTTGGATAGTGGATCCACAAATGTTAGAATCCTGCGTTCGAGACACCCTGAATTTAACGGCGCCACGAGTTCTCGCAGTGCTGGACCCATTGAAGGTCACCATCAGGAACTTCCCGTCCAATAAGTGCCTTCAAATCGAAATTCCTAACTTCCCTCAAGGGATCTCACACGGTGGCGTTCAACGACGTTGTGTACATAGACAAGAGCGACTTCAAGGACAATCCCGAGAGTGGATATCGCCGACTGAGCAAAGACCAATCTGTTGGGCTGCGTCATACAGGATACGTAATTAAATTAGTCGACCCGAAGCCAGATCAAAAGTCAGGGAAAGTTGTTCAACTGATTTGTTCAAATTCATTTTGGTTTTTCGGTTTAACTTCACTAAAATAGGTTTTGTTTTGGATAACCTTAAATGGAATGTAAAAACGCAAAATAAACAACAATTTCGCGAAATTAACAGGAGTTTACTGAGCGAAAAGAATTAGCCAAACGATTTTCCCTATCATTTGGATTGGATGCAGTTGAAATTCGGGAACCAGTGATTGCGTTACATAGAGCTGGAATTATTTTAGCAGTTACAGAATTTCCCGACGATCGTCGATCTGACTGCGTTACTAACGTGACTCCCCTGATCAGCGCGATTCAATTGTTACCTGTAATTAATTCGCTTTCATATAGAGAAATTTAGATCTTGGTTACTCTTACTAATTTTATTTGAAGCACAATCATCCATTGGATCAAGAAGCTTCTAACAAATGGCAAATGCCCAAAAGATTGTTCACCCTGACCGCATTGCGTAGGCGCGGTTTCCCCGGGGAGGCGATTAATAATTTCTGCGCCCAAATGGGGGTCACTGGGGCTCAGATATGGATGTTTTTTTATCAGTTTATAGAGCAGATCTTTTGAAATTCAAATTGTAGGTTACTTTGGATAGTGGATCCACAAATGTTAGAATCCTGCGTTCGAGACACCCTGAATTTAACGGCGCCACGAGTTCTCGCAGTGCTGGACCCATTGAAGGTCACCATCAGGAACTTCCCGTCCAATAAGTGCCTTCAAATCGAAATTCCTAACTTCCCTCAAGGGATCTCACACGGTGACGTTCAACGACGTTGTGTACATAGACAAGAGCGACTTCAAGGACAATCCCGAGAGTGGATATCGCCGACTGAGCAAAGACCAATCTGTTGGGCTGCGTCATACAGGATACGTAATTAAATTAGTCGACACGAAGCCAGATCAAAAGTCAGGGGAAGTTGTTCAACTGATTTGTTCAAATTCATTTTGGTTTTTCGGTTTAACTTCACTAAAATAGGTTTTGTTTTGGATCACCTTAAATGGAATGTAAAAACGCAAAATAAACAACAATTTCGCGAAATTAACAGGAGTTTACTGAGCTAAAAGAATTAGCCAAACGTTTTTCCTTATCATTTGGATTGGATGCAGTTGAAATTCGGGAACCAGTGATTGCGTTACATAGAGCTGGAATTATTTTAGCAGTTACAGAATTTCCCGACAATCGTTGATCTGACTGCGTTACTAACGTGACTCCCCTGATCAGCGCGATTCAATTGTTACCTGTAATTAATTCGCTTTCATATAGAGAAATTTAGATCTTGGTTACTCTTACTAATTTTATTTGAAGCACAATCATCCATTGGATCAAGAAGCTTCTAACAAATTGCAAATGCCCAAAAGATTGTTCACCCTGACCGCATTGCGTAGGCGCGGTTTCCCCGGGGAGGCGATTAATAATTTCTGCGTCCAAATGGGGGTCACTGGGGCTCAGATATGGATGTTTTTTTATCAGTTTATAGAGCAGATCTTTTGAAATTCAAATTGTAGGTTACTTTGGATAGTGGATCCACAAATGTTAGAATCCTGCGTTCGAGACACCCTGAATTTAACGGCGCCACGAGTTCTCGCAGTGCTGGACCCATTGAAGGTCACCATCAGGAACTTCCCGTCCAATAAGTGCCTTCAAATCGAAATTCCTAACTTCCCTCAAGGGATCTCACACGGTGGCATTCAACGACGTTGTGTACATAGACACGAGCGACTTCAAGGACAATCCCGAGAGTGGATATCGCCGACTGAGCAAAGACCAATCTGTTGGGCTGCGTCATACAGGATACGTAATTAAATTAGTCGACACGAAGCCAGATCAAAAGTCAGGGGAAGTTGTTCAACTGATTTGTTCAAATTCATTTTGGTTTTTCGGTTTAACTTCACTAAAATAGGTTTTGTTTTGGATAACCTTAAATGGAATGTAAAAACGCAAAATAAACAACAATTTCGCGAAATTAACAGGAATTTACTGAGCTAAAAGAATTAGCCAAACGATTTTCCCTATCATTTGGATTGGATGCAGTTGAAATTCGGGAACCAGTGATTGCGTTACATAGAGCTGGAATTATTTTAGCAGTTACAGAATTTCCCGACGATCGTCGATCTGACTGCGTTACTAACGTGACTCCCCTGATCAGCGCGATTCAATTGTTACCTGTAATTAATTCGCTTTCATATAGAGAAATTTAGATCTTGGTTACTCTTACTAATTTTATTTGAAGCACAATCATCCATTGGATCAAGAAGCTTCTAACAAATGGCAAATGCCCAAAAGATTGTTCACCCTGACCGCATTGCGTAGGCGCGGTTTCCCCGGGGAGGCGATTAATAATTTCTGCGCCCAAATGGGGGTCACTGGGGCTCAGATATGGATGTTTTTTTATCAGTTTATAGAGCAGATCTTTTGAAATTCAAATTCTAGGTGACTTTGGATAGTGGATCCACAAATGTTAGAATCCTGCGTTCGAGACACCCTGAATTTAACGGCGCCACGAGTTCTCGCAGTGCTGGACCCATTGAACGTCACCATCAGGAACTTCCCGTCCAATAAGTGCCTTCAAATCGAAATTCCTAACTTCCCTCAAGGGATCTCACACGGTGGCGTTCAACGACGTTGTGTACATAGACAAGAGCGACGTCAAGGACAATCCCGAGAGTGGACATCGCCGACTGACCAAAGACCAATCTGTTGGGCTGTGTCATACAGGATACGTAATTAAATTAGTCGACACGAAGCCAGATCAAAAGTCAGGGGAAGTTGTTCAACTGATTTGTGACTGCTTCGATGCCTCGAAGGCAGAGAAGCCGAAGGCATTCATACAGTGGGTGTCGCAGCCCATGGAGATCGTGGTGCGTCTCTATGAGCCTCTGTTCAAACACCCTAATCCTGAAGACCCATAGCTGGGCGGTTTCTTAAATGATATCAATAAGGACTCTTTGCTGGTAAATAAGTCCTTCATTGACGAACATTTCAAAGGGGTAAAAGGACACGAGAACTTCCAGTTCGAGAGGTGTGGGTACTTTTCTGTCGATCCGGATACCAAAAAGAACAGGATTGTTTTTAATAGAATTGTTACCTTAAAAGAGGATGCTGGAAAACTTTAACGCATTTTTCTGTTTTTTTCATTTGATATCAATAGAATCGTTAAAAATATATTTTTGTTGTTTTTTTTTTATATAGTTAGCTAGATCTTTTCTATAAAATTTCGCAAATCAATGCATTGAAATTGAAATTTGGTTGGTCTCGGTCATGTATTTCAAAACCAGAAAACGAGATTATAAGGAAATTAATATTACAATTTTCTTAGCACGGCAGCCATTTTCTTTTTTTCATTGATTTTTAGCGAATAAGTTTTTAACGAATTTAGCTCACCTATTCATGGTACAGATAAACCAATTGCATATTTTTGATCTACAAACTAAATAGAACATATTTTTAAATAATTATTGTAATCGGAGAGAAATTGTGCTGTTAAAAACACGAGAAATGTCGTAAACTGCGTAAACAGCAATTTGCATTTTTTGAGAAATAAAACTTTCTATTTTCGGAGATATCTCACTAATTTTTGGCACATTTATTTAAAATTGCACTTGAAATCATTTCGCATAATTTTTTTCTTCAAATTGATTAATTTTAACGGTTTAATGGGCATCTTTGATATGTATCTATACATCGACATTTCCGGGTTTTATTGCTTACTACCAAATCGAAATTACCGAAAATAGTTAGCTATTTAATACTAGTTAGTTAAATTAAACGTTGACATATTTAAAAATCAGTAATAATGAAGAAAATTAAAGAAAAGTAAATTAAATTTGTCGCATTTTATTAACAAAGTTCATTGCATACTCGTAGGCAATAACCACAAATGGATTTTTTAATTTTTCTTTTAAATAATTGTGTATTGTGTAACTGATATTAAATATAATTGTTTTCACATGATGCAGGTTTCAGAAAAACATGAAATCATAACTTATTAACATAGTTTAAAATAAGTAAATCAGTATTTAGTAGTTTAATTATCAAATTTATTATGAAAATCCAGAAATTTTTATGTGAATCAATTTAATTTGCCCTGTAGTAATTTTTTCTGGATACCATAATAATTAAAATGAAAAAAGTTTTCAAATTTTTATTCAAATTTTATGCTGTTTTGCTTGCTATAAGCTTCAGCGCCATCTTCTATAATAAAAAATAAATAAATAAATTTACAGAATCTTTTCTTTTAACCATCATGACAGTGAAGAAGGAGAGGGTAAAACCGCTGTCAGCTGGTGGATTTGAATTTGGTGGAGTCGAGTTTTAATTAATATGAGTGGAGTTTTTCCATTTAATTGTTCGCTGTTGCGATCAATTTTAGTTAATAAGTTATTAGTTAGTAAATTTGTAAAATTAGGAGTGGATTCAAATGTTATTCTACGAACTGTAAGCTTTTCATAGAAAATACGCCGGCAAAAGTAAACATAGCTTTAAAATTTCCAGAAGAAACATGTGCATTATAAATTGAATTGGACTTGAATTTGGTGGAGTCGAGTTTTAATTAATTTGAGTGGAGTTTTTCCATTTAATTGTTCGCTGTTGCGATTAATTTTAGTTGATAAGTTATTAGTTAGTAAAATTAGGAGTGAATTCAAATGTTATTCTTCGAACTGTAAGTTTTTCATAGAAAATACCCGGCAAAAGTAAACATAACCTTAAAATTTCCAGAAGAAACATGTGCATTATAAATTGAATTGGACTTGAATTTGGTGGAGTCGAGTTTGAATTAATATGAGTGGAGTTTTTCCATTTAATTTTTCGCTGTTACGATCAATTTTAGTTAATAAGTTATTAGTTAGTAAATTTGTAAAATTAGGAGTGGATTCAAATGTTATTCTACGAACTGTAAGTTTTTCATAGATAATACGCCGGCAAAAGTAAACATAGCTTTAAAATTTCCAGAAGAAACATGTGCATTATAAATTGAATTGGACTTGAATTTGGTGGAGTCGAGTTTTAATTAATATAAGTGGAGTTTTTCCATTTAATTGTTCGCTGTTGCGATTAATTTTAGTTGATAAGTTATTAGTTAGTAAAATTAGGAGTGAATTCAAATGTGATTCTTCGAACTGTAAGTTTTTCATAGAAAATACGCCGGCAAAAGTAAACATTACCCTTAAATTTTCAGAAGAAACATGTGCATTATAAATTGAATTGGACTTGAATTTGGTGGAGTCGAGTTTGAATTAATATGAGTGGAGTTTTTCCATTTAATTGTTCGCTGTTGCGATCAATTTTAGTTGATAAGTTATTAGTTAGTGTATTTGTAAAATTAGGAGTGAATTCAAATGTGATTCTTCGAACTGTAAGTTTTTCATAGAAAATACGCCCGCAAAAGTTAACATAACCTTAAAATTTCCAGAAGAAACATGTGCATTATAAATTTATTTTTAATAAAACAAATAAGTGGAATAAGTATGTTAAATTAGGATAATATTGATAATTAACATTATTAATATTACAGCAAAGAAATTACTCGGAAGAAGTGAATGTCTCGGCAGCTCCTGCCACTGTAAAAAAAAAAAAAAACAGAAAATAAGCAAGGCAATGAAGGCGTATTTGGAAAGAGCTCGGGAGCATGATGAATTCATGAAGACACAAAATCTGGAGTTTCAAATTGGAAAGCGTCACTTGGCGAATATGATGGGTGAAGATCCAGAAACGTTCACACAGAATGACATTGATGTAAGCAAACGACTTCATATATTGAATGGAAGGAACTAGTTATTTATTTCAGCGTGCAATAGAATACGTAATGCCCTCGGGGCTGTACGACAAGAAGACCAGACCACTGATGAAGCCACCAGAAGAAGCATTTCCTGCCAGGAAGCCAGCTGAATTCGATGAAACCGGACGTCCTCATCACAGTATGTTCTACACTGGAAGCCCTAATTTTTACAAAACACTTTACATAAGTTTTCCTACACTATCAGTTCCAGATGAATTTTAACCATCGATTCCTCTTTCTAGAATATTGCCGAAGAGATTAGCAAGCTGAATGACTATGAGATCAAGTTTCGCAGTTGGCATCAAATCGTTTTCGCGAAAATTCATTTTGGTTTTTCGGTTTAACTTCACTGAAGTGGGTTTTGTTTTGGATCACCTTAAATGGAATGTAAAAACGAAAAATAAACAACAATTTCGCGAAATTAACAGGAGTTTACTGAGCTAAAAGAATTAGCCAAACGATTTTCCTTATCATTTGGATTGGATGCAGTTGAAATTCGGGAACCAGTGATTGCGTTACATAGAGCTGGAATTATTTTAGCAGTTACAGAATTTCCCGACGATCTGACTGCGTCAATAACGCGACTCCCCTGATCAGCGCGATTCAATTGTTACCTGTAATTAATTCGCTTTCATATAGAGAAATCTAGATCTTGGTTATTACTAATTTTATTTGAAGCACAATCATCTATTGGATCAAGAAGCTTCTAACAAACGCCTCTAAGATGAAAGGTGGAACCACTTATTAGTAAATGAATCGGAAATCGACCGTAGTCAAATAGATTGCTCAAGACAAGTTGAAGATCTATCTGAAGAACATCAGGCGTTAATTTAAAAAATACAATATGAACAACATTTAAAAACTAGGAATACCGACACCTGAAGAGCAGTTCCAGTCCAGGCGCTCCTCCTACTACTGGCTCTGTAACGCCCTGGACATCTACTGTCCTGTCCAGTGTGAGTACGGGCGATGGAAAGGATGGCAGAGATAATCGCGGAAGAGATGGAAGAGAGTGTGATAACAAGTACTTCAGAGACATAGATAACCGTGAGATTCGTGACAGAGATAGAGATAGCAGAGATATTTTTTTTTTTTTTTGGAGGAAATGCATTTACGCACTTAGGGGAAACCCCGTCGTGCCGGAGTCTCCTTCGGACTACTGGCTAAAACACCCCCCTTGTCGCATCAGGGCACTAGCCCGGAACCGTTTATTACATTACTTCAGGCTAGGCCCCCATGTTTCTAGGCCTGTTGGCTCTCGCCTTGATTTATCGTGGCCTGATATCTATCTAGATCAGCTTTTTTCACCCGAAGTATGTGTTGCACCTGATGCGACACAACAGCCCAGTTCTCGTTGCTGAACATAATCGCTACAACATTTTCTGGGGAGATCGACTCATTCTCCAGTGCTATTCCTTCCGTCCAGTTATTCCATTTACCACATCGGAAGAAGGTGTGCTCCACATCGTCCGTCTCCTCCGGGCAGTAGATACATTCCGCTGCGTCTGATTTCCCCATCCTGTGCAGATATGATCTAAAATATCCATGTCCGCTGAGAAACTGGGTAAGATAATAGTCGATCTCCCCATGTCTCCTCTCCAGCCAGGTCCTCAAATCCGGGATGAGGCGCGCAGTCCATCTGCCTCTGTCTCCATATTCCAGGTAGCTTGCCAAGCCTGCACCGTTCTTTCCCTCTCCGCGAGTTACCAGCTCCCTGTTTCTCTCCTGCCTCCTAATATAAACTAATCTCTTCTCTTTTGCAAGCAGGTCAATGGGAATGACTGCTGCGATGACGAAAACCGCCGGTCCCGATACGGTGCGATAAGCAGACGCTACTCTCAATGCTCCTCTCCTCTGTACTTGTAGCAGTCTGATTCTGTACATCTTCTTTTCGAGTGCTTCCGCCCATATCTCCGCTCCATACAGGAGGGCTGATTGTACCGCGCTCATGAGCAGGCGCCGTTTACTTGATCGTGGACCTCCAACATTTGTCATTAGCCTGCTTAGGGCCAAAACACCTCTTTCTGCCTTCTCCGCTGTGTCTTTGATCTGCGGGAAGAAACTCAGCTTACTGTCTATTTTAACTCCGAGGTATTTCACCGCCGGCAACGTTTCAATTATATTCTGCCCGACTTGAACCGGAAATGTCCTCGGAGTTCTCCTTTTGGTGAAGGCTACCACCTCTGTCTTTTGCAGCGCTAGCGTTAATCCGTGCTCTTCCATGCATCCGTTTATACCCCGCATTACTCTATTTAGCTTGATCTGCGCCCGGTATGTGTCCCGTGCAGCAATGAGTGCAGCAACATCATCTGCGTAAGCGACAAGACTAGTCTCCTCCGGCATTTCCAGTTTCAGCAAACTATCGTAGCTGGCATTCCACAGATCCGGTCCAAGAATCGAGCCCTGGGCTGCTCCCGATGTAACGCTCTTCCATCGAAGTACTTTTGTGGTCTCATAAACCAAATGACGATTACTCAGATAATTCTCTAATACATTCAATAAATATCCCGGTACTCGGAAGGTACACCTCAATGCCTTAAGGATGTCCTCCCATCGCGGTGAATTGAAGGCGTTTTTCACGTCCAAGGTGACCAACAAAACTAATCTCCGAGAGGAGCGATTGTGCGCCTCGTCGTTCCTAACTGCATTAACCACCTCCTGTACTGCATCTATTGTGGAGCGACCAGCACTATATTCGTATTGCCTCGGTGAGAGGTCGCCAGCATCCTTGATAGCCGCAGCCAGCCTCCCCTGATGAGCTTCTCGTAAATCTTGCCCGCCGTATCCAGCATACACAGAGGCCGATAATTCGAAGGAAGCCCAGGATCCCCCTTATTCTTGTCCAGCAACACCAGGCGCGCTATCTTCCAACATGTCGGGAACACCCCCGCTGTTAGACATGTGTTGTACATTCTTAGCAGGAATTGTGGCGCGTTCCGGTAAACTGCCGTCTTGACCTCCGCCGGGATTCCATCCGGACCGGGAGCCTTCTTGGCTTTCATGGAGAGAACTGCTTTCTCCAGCTCTTTTGCGGTGAACGGTAGGAATTCCATGTTCCCACCGATGTCGCTTCTAGTCCTCATCGGATGCGATGGAAAGAGGGCTTCCACTATTGTTTCCATATCCTCTGCCTCCATCAGACTCGGAGACTTTAGGCTCCCAAGCTTTTTCGTCACCAGCTTATATCCTAGTCCCCAAGGGTCGCTATCGACGTCTTCTATTAACTGCCGCCAGCATCGAGCCTTACTCTGGTGTATCGCCCGTCGTAATTCTTTTTTAGCCTTTTTAAAATCTACCGACCTTTGGTTAGCTTCCACTCGGTTGATCGGCCGCTGTGCAATCCTTCGAAGCCGAAGGGATTTTCCGCGCATCTCAGCTATTTCCGCCGTCCACCAGTAAACAGGGCTTTTATTGTGACGTGGTCTCTTTTGGGGCATCGAAGCCTTACATGCTGACGTAATGGCTTCTATAGTTGCATTGACTTGGCCCTCTGGGTCCCTTCTATCAGCACCGCTCATATCTCGCCAGATTTCTCTCAAAACTCACGTTGTCCATCCTCTCGACGTTCCAACTGATCCTTATGACTTGTTCACGTTCCCTAAATTCCTGTATTTCAAAAGCAATATACTGGTGATCGCTCCCCGAGTAATCCTCCAGAACTCTCCAGTTACAGATGCGTGGAGTCAAGGCCTCTGAAGCAAAAGAGACGTCGGGTATTCTCTCCATACACCCAGGGCGGCGGAAAGTTGAAACCGCTCCGACGTTTAACACCAGTAACCCTGTTCTAGCAGCCATTTCCATGATGTACTTACCCCTGGAGTCAGCCTCCGGCATGCCCCATTCCAGTGCTCCTGCATTAAAATCTCCTGCAACGACTATATTTCCAGATATCCTCATGATTTCATCCTCAACACTGTCTACCTTGCTGCGGAAATCTCGGATTGACTCGTTTGGTGTAAAATAGCAACTGAAGAAAGTCACACCGCTGCACTCGATCCAAACAAAACCTCTGCCCTGGCCCTGACTCATAACCCTTACCCTTCCTGCGTCTGGGACCCATGTAGCCGCTGTTGGGAGAAGGTCCTTATACCAGAGATAGCCGAGATATTAGAGAAAACAGAGACTACGGTTGTTACGACAAATATGAAAGGGATATTAATCAGAGGGAACGGGACTCATCATACAAGGCTAATTACGGTGGTAATGCATTCGGAAATCGAGGAATTCCTATTGGAAGTAAAAATCTATTATCTGCGCACTTCCAAAATAATTTACCACATCGTTTTGCACGTCAGCAACAACAACAAGATCGAGGACCATCCTCAACACCTGGATTATCGCATCAACAAATAAGTAGAGGAGCAATTCGAAGTCGAGATTCAGGCAACACTTCTACCGTGAGATCAATCACTGCCACTCATCAAGTCCCAAAGCTTTATCATCATGGTACCTCGGATGCTGGTCAAAAGCCAGTGCCATTTGTACAACAGTACGACCCCAGATATATTCATTCCCAAAACTGCAAACAACAGCAGCAATTGCGCCGCAATCCTTCGAATGAATTGTTTCAGGCACGACGAAACGAACGCGGTAATGATAATTTCAATATGGGCTCATCTCGACGTCGTGGAGACTCTGAAGATGATGATCGTTTTAGTAACAGTGGACGTGATTCAACTGGTCGTAATTCCCTTGGTGAATCGTCACGTCTGGGAAATGTTACACCCCAATTGGCTACGCAACGTAAAAGAAGTGTGTCGTCCAATGATGAACAGAACCAGAATGATAATAATCAGTTGCAGAGTGGCGAGTCAGCGCGTTTGTTTGGATCTTGGGCTGTAGCAACTAAATCGGAAATGAAACGCAGACGGGATAGTTTTTCCAGTGAACAAAGTATACCAAAATATAATATGAATGAGGAAATGATCTCACAGCCAAAGCAAATTTTGCAACGACCTCAAACGAAAAGTTTGCCGGAGAGCAGCAAGAAGGATAAGAAGTCCGATGGAGAAGTAAAGAAGGACGATGCTAGTGGATCGAATCAGGTTACAATGTCGAATCCCCTGCAGCAGCAATCCTCAATCACTCCCACCCAGATATTGCGAAGATCCGAAAGTCCTATTTTGAAAGCTTGGTCGGAAACTGTAGCCGAGGAGCAAGCAAAACAGGATAACACCGAGAAGCCAAACGCTTCAGCTACGTTCAATGCTGTTGAACACTCAATTGCTGGTGAAAATCAATCGAAGAAAGGCGAATCTCTTCAACTAGGAACGACGAAAGGTGAAATTGAAAAGGATGCTGGTGAGGAAGTCAAAAAGGATAATGATTCCACTTCACAAGCGAATAAAAAAGATAATTTGGATGATAAGCAACAGGAGGTTGATTCCAGCAAATTTCCTCATGGTCAGAATAGACCCAGTTCGAGAGGTGGGCGATCCGATATGAGAGGTTCTTCTACGCGAGGTTACACTATGTATCGTGTGGGAAACAGCTGGAGCAGACGCGGCGGTAGCGGTAGTATAAGAATGAGCAGAGATTACAGTGAACATTGGAGTGATTCTGAGAATTCAGAGGATGTGGAAGATGACTACGGAGGAAGACGATCGGAGAGGAGTCCGAAAGTGCCAGGGAAGCATAGAGACAACAAGGGGGACAGCCGAAGTCGATCATCCCATTTGATTTCGTTTAAAGCGGTAATATTGACATGCATATATGTCCCGTGGGAGTACGGGCGACTCAATGTAAACTACACTGTGGTGTCGAAACGGAAGATCGAGAAACTTATCACCGAGGGAATTGTCAAGGACTGGGACGATCCGAGATTGTTCACCCTGACCGCATTGCGTAGGTGTGGTTTCCCCGGGGAGGCGATTAATAATTTCTGCGCCCAAATGGGGGTCACTGGGGCTCAGATATGGATGTTTTTTTATCAGTTTATAGAGCAGATCTTTTGAAATTCAAATTGTAGGTTACTTTGGATAGTGGATCCACAAATGTTAGAATCCTGCGTTCGAGACACCCTGAATTTAACGGCGCCACGAGTTCTCGCAGTGCTGGACCCATTGAAGGTCACCATCAGGAACTTCCCGTCCAATAAGTGCCTTCAAATCGAAATTCCTAACTTCCCTCAAGGGATCTCACACGGTGGCGTTCAACGACGTTGTGTACATAGACAAGAGCGACTTCAAGGACAATCCCGAGAGTGGATATCGCCGACTGAGCAAAGACCAATCTGTTGGGCTGCGTCATACAGGATACGTAATTAAATTAGTCGACCCGAAGCCAGATCAAAAGTCAGGGAAAGTTGTTCAACTGATTTGTTCAAATTCATTTTGGTTTTTCGGTTTAACTTCACTAAAATAGGTTTTGTTTTGGATAACCTTAAATGGAATGTAAAAACGCAAAATAAACAACAATTTCGCGAAATTAACAGGAGTTTACTGAGCTAAAAGAATTAGCCAAACGATTTTCCCTATCATTTGGATTGGATGCAGTTGAAATTCGGGAACCAGTGATTGCGTTACATAGAGCTGGAATTATTTTAGCAGTTACAGAATTTCCCGACGATCGTCGATCTGACTGCGTTACTAACGTGACTCCCCTGATCAGCGCGATTCAATTGTTACCTGTAATTAATTCGCTTTCATATAGAGAAATTTAGATCTTGGTTACTCTTACTAATTTTATTTGAAGCACAATCATCCATTGGATCAAGAAGCTTCTAACAAATGGCAAATGCCCAAAAGATTGTTCACCCTGACCGCATTGCGTAGGCGCGGTTTCCCCGGGGAGGCGATTAATAATTTCTGCGCCCAAATGGGGGTCACTGGGGCTCAGATATGGATGTTTTTTTATCAGTTTATAGAGCAGATCTTTTGAAATTCAAATTCTAGGTGACTTTGGATAGTGGATCCACAAATGTTAGAATCCTGCGTTCGAGACACCCTGAATTTAACGGCGCCACGAGTTCTCGCAGTGCTGGACCCATTGAACGTCACCATCAGGAACTTCCCGTCCAATAAGTGCCTTCAAATCGAAATTCCTAACTTCCCTCAAGGGATCTCACACGGTGGCGTTCAACGACGTTGTGTACATAGACAAGAGCGACGTCAAGGACAATCCCGAGAGTGGACATCGCCGACTGACCAAAGACCAATCTGTTGGGCTGTGTCATACAGGATACGTAATTAAATTAGTCGACACGAAGCCAGATCAAAAGTCAGGGGAAGTTGTTCAACTGATTTGTGACTGCTTCGATGCCTCGAAGGCAGAGAAGCCGAAGGCATTCATACAGTGGGTGTCGCAGCCCATGGAGATCGTGGTGCGTCTCTATGAGCCTCTGTTCAAACACCCTAATCCTGAAGACCCATAGCTGGGCGGTTTCTTAAATGATATCAATAAGGACTCTTTGCTGGTAAATAAGTCCTTCATTGACGAACATTTCAAAGGGGTAAAAGGACACGAGAACTTCCAGTTCGAGAGGTGTGGGTACTTTTCTGTCGATCCGGATACCAAAAAGAACAGGATTGTTTTTAATAGAATTGTTACCTTAAAAGAGGATGCTGGAAAACTTTAACGCATTTTTCTGTTTTTTTCATTTGATATCAATAGAATCGTTAAAAATATATTTTTGTTGTTTTTTTTTTATATAGTTAGCTAGATCTTTTCTATAAAATTTCGCAAATCAATGCATTGAAATTGAAATTTGGTTGGTCTCGGTCATGTATTTCAAAACCAGAAAACGAGATTATAAGGAAATTAATATTACAATTTTCTTAGCACGGCAGCCATTTTCTTTTTTTCATTGATTTTTAGCGAATAAGTTTTTAACGAATTTAGCTCACCTATTCATGGTACAGATAAACCAATTGCATATTTTTGATCTACAAACTAAATAGAACATATTTTTAAATAATTATTGTAATCGGAGAGAAATTGTGCTGTTAAAAACACGAGAAATGTCGTAAACTGCGTAAACAGCAATTTGCATTTTTTGAGAAATAAAACTTTCTATTTTCGGAGATATCTCACTAATTTTTGGCACATTTATTTAAAATTGCACTTGAAATCATTTCGCATAATTTTTTTCTTCAAATTGATTAATTTTAACGGTTTAATGGGCATCTTTGATATGTATCTATACATCGACATTTCCGGGTTTTATTGCTTACTACCAAATCGAAATTACCGAAAATAGTTAGCTATTTAATACTAGTTAGTTAAATTAAACGTTGACATATTTAAAAATCAGTAATAATGAAGAAAATTAAAGAAAAGTAAATTAAATTTGTCGCATTTTATTAACAAAGTTCATTGCATACTCGTAGGCAATAACCACAAATGGATTTTTTAATTTTTCTTTTAAATAATTGTGTATTGTGTAACTGATATTAAATATAATTGTTTTCACATGATGCAGGTTTCAGAAAAACATGAAATCATAACTTATTAACATAGTTTAAAATAAGTAAATCAGTATTTAGTAGTTTAATTATCAAATTTATTATGAAAATCCAGAAATTTTTATGTGAATCAATTTAATTTGCCCTGTAGTAATTTTTTCTGGATACCATAATAATTAAAATGAAAAAAGTTTTCAAATTTTTATTCAAATTTTATGCTGTTTTGCTTGCTATAAGCTTCAGCGCCATCTTCTATAATAAAAAATAAATAAATAAATTTACAGAATCTTTTCTTTTAACCATCATGACAGTGAAGAAGGAGAGGGTAAAACCGCTGTCAGCTGGTGGATTTGAATTTGGTGGAGTCGAGTTTTAATTAATATGAGTGGAGTTTTTCCATTTAATTGTTCGCTGTTGCGATCAATTTTAGTTAATAAGTTATTAGTTAGTAAATTTGTAAAATTAGGAGTGGATTCAAATGTTATTCTACGAACTGTAAGCTTTTCATAGAAAATACGCCGGCAAAAGTAAACATAGCTTTAAAATTTCCAGAAGAAACATGTGCATTATAAATTGAATTGGACTTGAATTTGGTGGAGTCGAGTTTTAATTAATTTGAGTGGAGTTTTTCCATTTAATTGTTCGCTGTTGCGATTAATTTTAGTTGATAAGTTATTAGTTAGTAAAATTAGGAGTGAATTCAAATGTTATTCTTCGAACTGTAAGTTTTTCATAGAAAATACCCGGCAAAAGTAAACATAACCTTAAAATTTCCAGAAGAAACATGTGCATTATAAATTGAATTGGACTTGAATTTGGTGGAGTCGAGTTTGAATTAATATGAGTGGAGTTTTTCCATTTAATTTTTCGCTGTTACGATCAATTTTAGTTAATAAGTTATTAGTTAGTAAATTTGTAAAATTAGGAGTGGATTCAAATGTTATTCTACGAACTGTAAGTTTTTCATAGATAATACGCCGGCAAAAGTAAACATAGCTTTAAAATTTCCAGAAGAAACATGTGCATTATAAATTGAATTGGACTTGAATTTGGTGGAGTCGAGTTTTAATTAATATAAGTGGAGTTTTTCCATTTAATTGTTCGCTGTTGCGATTAATTTTAGTTGATAAGTTATTAGTTAGTAAAATTAGGAGTGAATTCAAATGTGATTCTTCGAACTGTAAGTTTTTCATAGAAAATACGCCGGCAAAAGTAAACATTACCCTTAAATTTTCAGAAGAAACATGTGCATTATAAATTGAATTGGACTTGAATTTGGTGGAGTCGAGTTTGAATTAATATGAGTGGAGTTTTTCCATTTAATTGTTCGCTGTTGCGATCAATTTTAGTTGATAAGTTATTAGTTAGTGTATTTGTAAAATTAGGAGTGAATTCAAATGTGATTCTTCGAACTGTAAGTTTTTCATAGAAAATACGCCCGCAAAAGTTAACATAACCTTAAAATTTCCAGAAGAAACATGTGCATTATAAATTTATTTTTAATAAAACAAATAAGTGGAATAAGTATGTTAAATTAGGATAATATTGATAATTAACATTATTAATATTACAGCAAAGAAATTACTCGGAAGAAGTGAATGTCTCGGCAGCTCCTGCCACTGTAAAAAAAAAAAAAAACAGAAAATAAGCAAGGCAATGAAGGCGTATTTGGAAAGAGCTCGGGAGCATGATGAATTCATGAAGACACAAAATCTGGAGTTTCAAATTGGAAAGCGTCACTTGGCGAATATGATGGGTGAAGATCCAGAAACGTTCACACAGAATGACATTGATGTAAGCAAACGACTTCATATATTGAATGGAAGGAACTAGTTATTTATTTCAGCGTGCAATAGAATACGTAATGCCCTCGGGGCTGTACGACAAGAAGACCAGACCACTGATGAAGCCACCAGAAGAAGCATTTCCTGCCAGGAAGCCAGCTGAATTCGATGAAACCGGACGTCCTCATCACAGTATGTTCTACACTGGAAGCCCTAATTTTTACAAAACACTTTACATAAGTTTTCCTACACTATCAGTTCCAGATGAATTTTAACCATCGATTCCTCTTTCTAGAATATTGCCGAAGAGATTAGCAAGCTGAATGACTATGAGATCAAGTTTCGCAGTTGGCATCAAATCGTTTTCGCGAAAATTCATTTTGGTTTTTCGGTTTAACTTCACTGAAGTGGGTTTTGTTTTGGATCACCTTAAATGGAATGTAAAAACGAAAAATAAACAACAATTTCGCGAAATTAACAGGAGTTTACTGAGCTAAAAGAATTAGCCAAACGATTTTCCTTATCATTTGGATTGGATGCAGTTGAAATTCGGGAACCAGTGATTGCGTTACATAGAGCTGGAATTATTTTAGCAGTTACAGAATTTCCCGACGATCTGACTGCGTCAATAACGCGACTCCCCTGATCAGCGCGATTCAATTGTTACCTGTAATTAATTCGCTTTCATATAGAGAAATCTAGATCTTGGTTATTACTAATTTTATTTGAAGCACAATCATCTATTGGATCAAGAAGCTTCTAACAAACGCCTCTAAGATGAAAGGTGGAACCACTTATTAGTAAATGAATCGGAAATCGACCGTAGTCAAATAGATTGCTCAAGACAAGTTGAAGATCTATCTGAAGAACATCAGGCGTTAATTTAAAAAATACAATATGAACAACATTTAAAAACTAGGAATACCGACACCTGAAGAGCAGTTCCAGTCCAGGCGCTCCTCCTACTACTGGCTCTGTAACGCCCTGGACATCTACTGTCCTGTCCAGTGTGAGTACGGGCGATGGAAAGGATGGCAGAGATAATCGCGGAAGAGATGGAAGAGAGTGTGATAACAAGTACTTCAGAGACATAGATAACCGTGAGATTCGTGACAGAGATAGAGATAGCAGAGATATTTTTTTTTTTTTTTGGAGGAAATGCATTTACGCACTTAGGGGAAACCCCGTCGTGCCGGAGTCTCCTTCGGACTACTGGCTAAAACACCCCCCTTGTCGCATCAGGGCACTAGCCCGGAACCGTTTATTACATTACTTCAGGCTAGGCCCCCATGTTTCTAGGCCTGTTGGCTCTCGCCTTGATTTATCGTGGCCTGATATCTATCTAGATCAGCTTTTTTCACCCGAAGTATGTGTTGCACCTGATGCGACACAACAGCCCAGTTCTCGTTGCTGAACATAATCGCTACAACATTTTCTGGGGAGATCGACTCATTCTCCAGTGCTATTCCTTCCGTCCAGTTATTCCATTTACCACATCGGAAGAAGGTGTGCTCCACATCGTCCGTCTCCTCCGGGCAGTAGATACATTCCGCTGCGTCTGATTTCCCCATCCTGTGCAGATATGATCTAAAATATCCATGTCCGCTGAGAAACTGGGTAAGATAATAGTCGATCTCCCCATGTCTCCTCTCCAGCCAGGTCCTCAAATCCGGGATGAGGCGCGCAGTCCATCTGCCTCTGTCTCCATATTCCAGGTAGCTTGCCAAGCCTGCACCGTTCTTTCCCTCTCCGCGAGTTACCAGCTCCCTGTTTCTCTCCTGCCTCCTAATATAAACTAATCTCTTCTCTTTTGCAAGCAGGTCAATGGGAATGACTGCTGCGATGACGAAAACCGCCGGTCCCGATACGGTGCGATAAGCAGACGCTACTCTCAATGCTCCTCTCCTCTGTACTTGTAGCAGTCTGATTCTGTACATCTTCTTTTCGAGTGCTTCCGCCCATATCTCCGCTCCATACAGGAGGGCTGATTGTACCGCGCTCATGAGCAGGCGCCGTTTACTTGATCGTGGACCTCCAACATTTGTCATTAGCCTGCTTAGGGCCAAAACACCTCTTTCTGCCTTCTCCGCTGTGTCTTTGATCTGCGGGAAGAAACTCAGCTTACTGTCTATTTTAACTCCGAGGTATTTCACCGCCGGCAACGTTTCAATTATATTCTGCCCGACTTGAACCGGAAATGTCCTCGGAGTTCTCCTTTTGGTGAAGGCTACCACCTCTGTCTTTTGCAGCGCTAGCGTTAATCCGTGCTCTTCCATGCATCCGTTTATACCCCGCATTACTCTATTTAGCTTGATCTGCGCCCGGTATGTGTCCCGTGCAGCAATGAGTGCAGCAACATCATCTGCGTAAGCGACAAGACTAGTCTCCTCCGGCATTTCCAGTTTCAGCAAACTATCGTAGCTGGCATTCCACAGATCCGGTCCAAGAATCGAGCCCTGGGCTGCTCCCGATGTAACGCTCTTCCATCGAAGTACTTTTGTGGTCTCATAAACCAAATGACGATTACTCAGATAATTCTCTAATACATTCAATAAATATCCCGGTACTCGGAAGGTACACCTCAATGCCTTAAGGATGTCCTCCCATCGCGGTGAATTGAAGGCGTTTTTCACGTCCAAGGTGACCAACAAAACTAATCTCCGAGAGGAGCGATTGTGCGCCTCGTCGTTCCTAACTGCATTAACCACCTCCTGTACTGCATCTATTGTGGAGCGACCAGCACTATATTCGTATTGCCTCGGTGAGAGGTCGCCAGCATCCTTGATAGCCGCAGCCAGCCTCCCCTGATGAGCTTCTCGTAAATCTTGCCCGCCGTATCCAGCATACACAGAGGCCGATAATTCGAAGGAAGCCCAGGATCCCCCTTATTCTTGTCCAGCAACACCAGGCGCGCTATCTTCCAACATGTCGGGAACACCCCCGCTGTTAGACATGTGTTGTACATTCTTAGCAGGAATTGTGGCGCGTTCCGGTAAACTGCCGTCTTGACCTCCGCCGGGATTCCATCCGGACCGGGAGCCTTCTTGGCTTTCATGGAGAGAACTGCTTTCTCCAGCTCTTTTGCGGTGAACGGTAGGAATTCCATGTTCCCACCGATGTCGCTTCTAGTCCTCATCGGATGCGATGGAAAGAGGGCTTCCACTATTGTTTCCATATCCTCTGCCTCCATCAGACTCGGAGACTTTAGGCTCCCAAGCTTTTTCGTCACCAGCTTATATCCTAGTCCCCAAGGGTCGCTATCGACGTCTTCTATTAACTGCCGCCAGCATCGAGCCTTACTCTGGTGTATCGCCCGTCGTAATTCTTTTTTAGCCTTTTTAAAATCTACCGACCTTTGGTTAGCTTCCACTCGGTTGATCGGCCGCTGTGCAATCCTTCGAAGCCGAAGGGATTTTCCGCGCATCTCAGCTATTTCCGCCGTCCACCAGTAAACAGGGCTTTTATTGTGACGTGGTCTCTTTTGGGGCATCGAAGCCTTACATGCTGACGTAATGGCTTCTATAGTTGCATTGACTTGGCCCTCTGGGTCCCTTCTATCAGCACCGCTCATATCTCGCCAGATTTCTCTCAAAACTCACGTTGTCCATCCTCTCGACGTTCCAACTGATCCTTATGACTTGTTCACGTTCCCTAAATTCCTGTATTTCAAAAGCAATATACTGGTGATCGCTCCCCGAGTAATCCTCCAGAACTCTCCAGTTACAGATGCGTGGAGTCAAGGCCTCTGAAGCAAAAGAGACGTCGGGTATTCTCTCCATACACCCAGGGCGGCGGAAAGTTGAAACCGCTCCGACGTTTAACACCAGTAACCCTGTTCTAGCAGCCATTTCCATGATGTACTTACCCCTGGAGTCAGCCTCCGGCATGCCCCATTCCAGTGCTCCTGCATTAAAATCTCCTGCAACGACTATATTTCCAGATATCCTCATGATTTCATCCTCAACACTGTCTACCTTGCTGCGGAAATCTCGGATTGACTCGTTTGGTGTAAAATAGCAACTGAAGAAAGTCACACCGCTGCACTCGATCCAAACAAAACCTCTGCCCTGGCCCTGACTCATAACCCTTACCCTTCCTGCGTCTGGGACCCATGTAGCCGCTGTTGGGAGAAGGTCCTTATACCAGAGATAGCCGAGATATTAGAGAAAACAGAGACTACGGTTGTTACGACAAATATGAAAGGGATATTAATCAGAGGGAACGGGACTCATCATACAAGGCTAATTACGGTGGTAATGCATTCGGAAATCGAGGAATTCCTATTGGAAGTAAAAATCTATTATCTGCGCACTTCCAAAATAATTTACCACATCGTTTTGCACGTCAGCAACAACAACAAGATCGAGGACCATCCTCAACACCTGGATTATCGCATCAACAAATAAGTAGAGGAGCAATTCGAAGTCGAGATTCAGGCAACACTTCTACCGTGAGATCAATCACTGCCACTCATCAAGTCCCAAAGCTTTATCATCATGGTACCTCGGATGCTGGTCAAAAGCCAGTGCCATTTGTACAACAGTACGACCCCAGATATATTCATTCCCAAAACTGCAAACAACAGCAGCAATTGCGCCGCAATCCTTCGAATGAATTGTTTCAGGCACGACGAAACGAACGCGGTAATGATAATTTCAATATGGGCTCATCTCGACGTCGTGGAGACTCTGAAGATGATGATCGTTTTAGTAACAGTGGACGTGATTCAACTGGTCGTAATTCCCTTGGTGAATCGTCACGTCTGGGAAATGTTACACCCCAATTGGCTACGCAACGTAAAAGAAGTGTGTCGTCCAATGATGAACAGAACCAGAATGATAATAATCAGTTGCAGAGTGGCGAGTCAGCGCGTTTGTTTGGATCTTGGGCTGTAGCAACTAAATCGGAAATGAAACGCAGACGGGATAGTTTTTCCAGTGAACAAAGTATACCAAAATATAATATGAATGAGGAAATGATCTCACAGCCAAAGCAAATTTTGCAACGACCTCAAACGAAAAGTTTGCCGGAGAGCAGCAAGAAGGATAAGAAGTCCGATGGAGAAGTAAAGAAGGACGATGCTAGTGGATCGAATCAGGTTACAATGTCGAATCCCCTGCAGCAGCAATCCTCAATCACTCCCACCCAGATATTGCGAAGATCCGAAAGTCCTATTTTGAAAGCTTGGTCGGAAACTGTAGCCGAGGAGCAAGCAAAACAGGATAACACCGAGAAGCCAAACGCTTCAGCTACGTTCAATGCTGTTGAACACTCAATTGCTGGTGAAAATCAATCGAAGAAAGGCGAATCTCTTCAACTAGGAACGACGAAAGGTGAAATTGAAAAGGATGCTGGTGAGGAAGTCAAAAAGGATAATGATTCCACTTCACAAGCGAATAAAAAAGATAATTTGGATGATAAGCAACAGGAGGTTGATTCCAGCAAATTTCCTCATGGTCAGAATAGACCCAGTTCGAGAGGTGGGCGATCCGATATGAGAGGTTCTTCTACGCGAGGTTACACTATGTATCGTGTGGGAAACAGCTGGAGCAGACGCGGCGGTAGCGGTAGTATAAGAATGAGCAGAGATTACAGTGAACATTGGAGTGATTCTGAGAATTCAGAGGATGTGGAAGATGACTACGGAGGAAGACGATCGGAGAGGAGTCCGAAAGTGCCAGGGAAGCATAGAGACAACAAGGGGGACAGCCGAAGTCGATCATCCCATTTGATTTCGTTTAAAGCGGTAATATTGACATGCATATATGTCCCGTGGGAGTACGGGCGACTCAATGTAAACTACACTGTGGTGTCGAAACGGAAGATCGAGAAACTTATCACCGAGGGAATTGTCAAGGACTGGGACGATCCGAGATTGTTCACCCTGACCGCATTGCGTAGGTGTGGTTTCCCCGGGGAGGCGATTAATAATTTCTGCGCCCAAATGGGGGTCACTGGGGCTCAGATATGGATGTTTTTTTATCAGTTTATAGAGCAGATCTTTTGAAATTCAAATTCTAGGTGACTTTGGATAGTGGATCCACAAATGTTAGAATCCTGCGTTCGAGACACCCTGAATTTAACGGCGCCACGAGTTCTCGCAGTGCTGGACCCATTGAACGTCACCATCAGGAACTTCCCGTCCAATAAGTGCCTTCAAATCGAAATTCCTAACTTCCCTCAAGGGATCTCACACGGTGGCGTTCAACGACGTTGTGTACATAGACAAGAGCGACGTCAAGGACAATCCCGAGAGTGGACATCGCCGACTGACCAAAGACCAATCTGTTGGGCTGTGTCATACAGGATACGTAATTAAATTAGTCGACACGAAGCCAGATCAAAAGTCAGGGGAAGTTGTTCAACTGATTTGTGACTGCTTCGATGCCTCGAAGGCAGAGAAGCCGAAGGCATTCATACAGTGGGTGTCGCAGCCCATGGAGATCGTGGTGCGTCTCTATGAGCCTCTGTTCAAACACCCTAATCCTGAAGACCCATAGCTGGGCGGTTTCTTAAATGATATCAATAAGGACTCTTTGCTGGTAAATAAGTCCTTCATTGACGAACATTTCAAAGGGGTAAAAGGACACGAGAACTTCCAGTTCGAGAGGTGTGGGTACTTTTCTGTCGATCCGGATACCAAAAAGAACAGGATTGTTTTTAATAGAATTGTTACCTTAAAAGAGGATGCTGGAAAACTTTAACGCATTTTTCTGTTTTTTTCATTTGATATCAATAGAATCGTTAAAAATATATTTTTGTTGTTTTTTTTTTATATAGTTAGCTAGATCTTTTCTATAAAATTTCGCAAATCAATGCATTGAAATTGAAATTTGGTTGGTCTCGGTCATGTATTTCAAAACCAGAAAACGAGATTATAAGGAAATTAATATTACAATTTTCTTAGCACGGCAGCCATTTTCTTTTTTTCATTGATTTTTAGCGAATAAGTTTTTAACGAATTTAGCTCACCTATTCATGGTACAGATAAACCAATTGCATATTTTTGATCTACAAACTAAATAGAACATATTTTTAAATAATTATTGTAATCGGAGAGAAATTGTGCTGTTAAAAACACGAGAAATGTCGTAAACTGCGTAAACAGCAATTTGCATTTTTTGAGAAATAAAACTTTCTATTTTCGGAGATATCTCACTAATTTTTGGCACATTTATTTAAAATTGCACTTGAAATCATTTCGCATAATTTTTTTCTTCAAATTGATTAATTTTAACGGTTTAATGGGCATCTTTGATATGTATCTATACATCGACATTTCCGGGTTTTATTGCTTACTACCAAATCGAAATTACCGAAAATAGTTAGCTATTTAATACTAGTTAGTTAAATTAAACGTTGACATATTTAAAAATCAGTAATAATGAAGAAAATTAAAGAAAAGTAAATTAAATTTGTCGCATTTTATTAACAAAGTTCATTGCATACTCGTAGGCAATAACCACAAATGGATTTTTTAATTTTTCTTTTAAATAATTGTGTATTGTGTAACTGATATTAAATATAATTGTTTTCACATGATGCAGGTTTCAGAAAAACATGAAATCATAACTTATTAACATAGTTTAAAATAAGTAAATCAGTATTTAGTAGTTTAATTATCAAATTTATTATGAAAATCCAGAAATTTTTATGTGAATCAATTTAATTTGCCCTGTAGTAATTTTTTCTGGATACCATAATAATTAAAATGAAAAAAGTTTTCAAATTTTTATTCAAATTTTATGCTGTTTTGCTTGCTATAAGCTTCAGCGCCATCTTCTATAATAAAAAATAAATAAATAAATTTACAGAATCTTTTCTTTTAACCATCATGACAGTGAAGAAGGAGAGGGTAAAACCGCTGTCAGCTGGTGGATTTGAATTTGGTGGAGTCGAGTTTTAATTAATATGAGTGGAGTTTTTCCATTTAATTGTTCGCTGTTGCGATCAATTTTAGTTAATAAGTTATTAGTTAGTAAATTTGTAAAATTAGGAGTGGATTCAAATGTTATTCTACGAACTGTAAGCTTTTCATAGAAAATACGCCGGCAAAAGTAAACATAGCTTTAAAATTTCCAGAAGAAACATGTGCATTATAAATTGAATTGGACTTGAATTTGGTGGAGTCGAGTTTTAATTAATTTGAGTGGAGTTTTTCCATTTAATTGTTCGCTGTTGCGATTAATTTTAGTTGATAAGTTATTAGTTAGTAAAATTAGGAGTGAATTCAAATGTTATTCTTCGAACTGTAAGTTTTTCATAGAAAATACCCGGCAAAAGTAAACATAACCTTAAAATTTCCAGAAGAAACATGTGCATTATAAATTGAATTGGACTTGAATTTGGTGGAGTCGAGTTTGAATTAATATGAGTGGAGTTTTTCCATTTAATTTTTCGCTGTTACGATCAATTTTAGTTAATAAGTTATTAGTTAGTAAATTTGTAAAATTAGGAGTGGATTCAAATGTTATTCTACGAACTGTAAGTTTTTCATAGATAATACGCCGGCAAAAGTAAACATAGCTTTAAAATTTCCAGAAGAAACATGTGCATTATAAATTGAATTGGACTTGAATTTGGTGGAGTCGAGTTTTAATTAATATAAGTGGAGTTTTTCCATTTAATTGTTCGCTGTTGCGATTAATTTTAGTTGATAAGTTATTAGTTAGTAAAATTAGGAGTGAATTCAAATGTGATTCTTCGAACTGTAAGTTTTTCATAGAAAATACGCCGGCAAAAGTAAACATTACCCTTAAATTTTCAGAAGAAACATGTGCATTATAAATTGAATTGGACTTGAATTTGGTGGAGTCGAGTTTGAATTAATATGAGTGGAGTTTTTCCATTTAATTGTTCGCTGTTGCGATCAATTTTAGTTGATAAGTTATTAGTTAGTGTATTTGTAAAATTAGGAGTGAATTCAAATGTGATTCTTCGAACTGTAAGTTTTTCATAGAAAATACGCCCGCAAAAGTTAACATAACCTTAAAATTTCCAGAAGAAACATGTGCATTATAAATTTATTTTTAATAAAACAAATAAGTGGAATAAGTATGTTAAATTAGGATAATATTGATAATTAACATTATTAATATTACAGCAAAGAAATTACTCGGAAGAAGTGAATGTCTCGGCAGCTCCTGCCACTGTAAAAAAAAAAAAAAACAGAAAATAAGCAAGGCAATGAAGGCGTATTTGGAAAGAGCTCGGGAGCATGATGAATTCATGAAGACACAAAATCTGGAGTTTCAAATTGGAAAGCGTCACTTGGCGAATATGATGGGTGAAGATCCAGAAACGTTCACACAGAATGACATTGATGTAAGCAAACGACTTCATATATTGAATGGAAGGAACTAGTTATTTATTTCAGCGTGCAATAGAATACGTAATGCCCTCGGGGCTGTACGACAAGAAGACCAGACCACTGATGAAGCCACCAGAAGAAGCATTTCCTGCCAGGAAGCCAGCTGAATTCGATGAAACCGGACGTCCTCATCACAGTATGTTCTACACTGGAAGCCCTAATTTTTACAAAACACTTTACATAAGTTTTCCTACACTATCAGTTCCAGATGAATTTTAACCATCGATTCCTCTTTCTAGAATATTGCCGAAGAGATTAGCAAGCTGAATGACTATGAGATCAAGTTTCGCAGTTGGCATCAAATCGTTTTCGCGAAAATTCATTTTGGTTTTTCGGTTTAACTTCACTGAAGTGGGTTTTGTTTTGGATCACCTTAAATGGAATGTAAAAACGAAAAATAAACAACAATTTCGCGAAATTAACAGGAGTTTACTGAGCTAAAAGAATTAGCCAAACGATTTTCCTTATCATTTGGATTGGATGCAGTTGAAATTCGGGAACCAGTGATTGCGTTACATAGAGCTGGAATTATTTTAGCAGTTACAGAATTTCCCGACGATCTGACTGCGTCAATAACGCGACTCCCCTGATCAGCGCGATTCAATTGTTACCTGTAATTAATTCGCTTTCATATAGAGAAATCTAGATCTTGGTTATTACTAATTTTATTTGAAGCACAATCATCTATTGGATCAAGAAGCTTCTAACAAACGCCTCTAAGATGAAAGGTGGAACCACTTATTAGTAAATGAATCGGAAATCGACCGTAGTCAAATAGATTGCTCAAGACAAGTTGAAGATCTATCTGAAGAACATCAGGCGTTAATTTAAAAAATACAATATGAACAACATTTAAAAACTAGGAATACCGACACCTGAAGAGCAGTTCCAGTCCAGGCGCTCCTCCTACTACTGGCTCTGTAACGCCCTGGACATCTACTGTCCTGTCCAGTGTGAGTACGGGCGATGGAAAGGATGGCAGAGATAATCGCGGAAGAGATGGAAGAGAGTGTGATAACAAGTACTTCAGAGACATAGATAACCGTGAGATTCGTGACAGAGATAGAGATAGCAGAGATATTTTTTTTTTTTTTTGGAGGAAATGCATTTACGCACTTAGGGGAAACCCCGTCGTGCCGGAGTCTCCTTCGGACTACTGGCTAAAACACCCCCCTTGTCGCATCAGGGCACTAGCCCGGAACCGTTTATTACATTACTTCAGGCTAGGCCCCCATGTTTCTAGGCCTGTTGGCTCTCGCCTTGATTTATCGTGGCCTGATATCTATCTAGATCAGCTTTTTTCACCCGAAGTATGTGTTGCACCTGATGCGACACAACAGCCCAGTTCTCGTTGCTGAACATAATCGCTACAACATTTTCTGGGGAGATCGACTCATTCTCCAGTGCTATTCCTTCCGTCCAGTTATTCCATTTACCACATCGGAAGAAGGTGTGCTCCACATCGTCCGTCTCCTCCGGGCAGTAGATACATTCCGCTGCGTCTGATTTCCCCATCCTGTGCAGATATGATCTAAAATATCCATGTCCGCTGAGAAACTGGGTAAGATAATAGTCGATCTCCCCATGTCTCCTCTCCAGCCAGGTCCTCAAATCCGGGATGAGGCGCGCAGTCCATCTGCCTCTGTCTCCATATTCCAGGTAGCTTGCCAAGCCTGCACCGTTCTTTCCCTCTCCGCGAGTTACCAGCTCCCTGTTTCTCTCCTGCCTCCTAATATAAACTAATCTCTTCTCTTTTGCAAGCAGGTCAATGGGAATGACTGCTGCGATGACGAAAACCGCCGGTCCCGATACGGTGCGATAAGCAGACGCTACTCTCAATGCTCCTCTCCTCTGTACTTGTAGCAGTCTGATTCTGTACATCTTCTTTTCGAGTGCTTCCGCCCATATCTCCGCTCCATACAGGAGGGCTGATTGTACCGCGCTCATGAGCAGGCGCCGTTTACTTGATCGTGGACCTCCAACATTTGTCATTAGCCTGCTTAGGGCCAAAACACCTCTTTCTGCCTTCTCCGCTGTGTCTTTGATCTGCGGGAAGAAACTCAGCTTACTGTCTATTTTAACTCCGAGGTATTTCACCGCCGGCAACGTTTCAATTATATTCTGCCCGACTTGAACCGGAAATGTCCTCGGAGTTCTCCTTTTGGTGAAGGCTACCACCTCTGTCTTTTGCAGCGCTAGCGTTAATCCGTGCTCTTCCATGCATCCGTTTATACCCCGCATTACTCTATTTAGCTTGATCTGCGCCCGGTATGTGTCCCGTGCAGCAATGAGTGCAGCAACATCATCTGCGTAAGCGACAAGACTAGTCTCCTCCGGCATTTCCAGTTTCAGCAAACTATCGTAGCTGGCATTCCACAGATCCGGTCCAAGAATCGAGCCCTGGGCTGCTCCCGATGTAACGCTCTTCCATCGAAGTACTTTTGTGGTCTCATAAACCAAATGACGATTACTCAGATAATTCTCTAATACATTCAATAAATATCCCGGTACTCGGAAGGTACACCTCAATGCCTTAAGGATGTCCTCCCATCGCGGTGAATTGAAGGCGTTTTTCACGTCCAAGGTGACCAACAAAACTAATCTCCGAGAGGAGCGATTGTGCGCCTCGTCGTTCCTAACTGCATTAACCACCTCCTGTACTGCATCTATTGTGGAGCGACCAGCACTATATTCGTATTGCCTCGGTGAGAGGTCGCCAGCATCCTTGATAGCCGCAGCCAGCCTCCCCTGATGAGCTTCTCGTAAATCTTGCCCGCCGTATCCAGCATACACAGAGGCCGATAATTCGAAGGAAGCCCAGGATCCCCCTTATTCTTGTCCAGCAACACCAGGCGCGCTATCTTCCAACATGTCGGGAACACCCCCGCTGTTAGACATGTGTTGTACATTCTTAGCAGGAATTGTGGCGCGTTCCGGTAAACTGCCGTCTTGACCTCCGCCGGGATTCCATCCGGACCGGGAGCCTTCTTGGCTTTCATGGAGAGAACTGCTTTCTCCAGCTCTTTTGCGGTGAACGGTAGGAATTCCATGTTCCCACCGATGTCGCTTCTAGTCCTCATCGGATGCGATGGAAAGAGGGCTTCCACTATTGTTTCCATATCCTCTGCCTCCATCAGACTCGGAGACTTTAGGCTCCCAAGCTTTTTCGTCACCAGCTTATATCCTAGTCCCCAAGGGTCGCTATCGACGTCTTCTATTAACTGCCGCCAGCATCGAGCCTTACTCTGGTGTATCGCCCGTCGTAATTCTTTTTTAGCCTTTTTAAAATCTACCGACCTTTGGTTAGCTTCCACTCGGTTGATCGGCCGCTGTGCAATCCTTCGAAGCCGAAGGGATTTTCCGCGCATCTCAGCTATTTCCGCCGTCCACCAGTAAACAGGGCTTTTATTGTGACGTGGTCTCTTTTGGGGCATCGAAGCCTTACATGCTGACGTAATGGCTTCTATAGTTGCATTGACTTGGCCCTCTGGGTCCCTTCTATCAGCACCGCTCATATCTCGCCAGATTTCTCTCAAAACTCACGTTGTCCATCCTCTCGACGTTCCAACTGATCCTTATGACTTGTTCACGTTCCCTAAATTCCTGTATTTCAAAAGCAATATACTGGTGATCGCTCCCCGAGTAATCCTCCAGAACTCTCCAGTTACAGATGCGTGGAGTCAAGGCCTCTGAAGCAAAAGAGACGTCGGGTATTCTCTCCATACACCCAGGGCGGCGGAAAGTTGAAACCGCTCCGACGTTTAACACCAGTAACCCTGTTCTAGCAGCCATTTCCATGATGTACTTACCCCTGGAGTCAGCCTCCGGCATGCCCCATTCCAGTGCTCCTGCATTAAAATCTCCTGCAACGACTATATTTCCAGATATCCTCATGATTTCATCCTCAACACTGTCTACCTTGCTGCGGAAATCTCGGATTGACTCGTTTGGTGTAAAATAGCAACTGAAGAAAGTCACACCGCTGCACTCGATCCAAACAAAACCTCTGCCCTGGCCCTGACTCATAACCCTTACCCTTCCTGCGTCTGGGACCCATGTAGCCGCTGTTGGGAGAAGGTCCTTATACCAGAGATAGCCGAGATATTAGAGAAAACAGAGACTACGGTTGTTACGACAAATATGAAAGGGATATTAATCAGAGGGAACGGGACTCATCATACAAGGCTAATTACGGTGGTAATGCATTCGGAAATCGAGGAATTCCTATTGGAAGTAAAAATCTATTATCTGCGCACTTCCAAAATAATTTACCACATCGTTTTGCACGTCAGCAACAACAACAAGATCGAGGACCATCCTCAACACCTGGATTATCGCATCAACAAATAAGTAGAGGAGCAATTCGAAGTCGAGATTCAGGCAACACTTCTACCGTGAGATCAATCACTGCCACTCATCAAGTCCCAAAGCTTTATCATCATGGTACCTCGGATGCTGGTCAAAAGCCAGTGCCATTTGTACAACAGTACGACCCCAGATATATTCATTCCCAAAACTGCAAACAACAGCAGCAATTGCGCCGCAATCCTTCGAATGAATTGTTTCAGGCACGACGAAACGAACGCGGTAATGATAATTTCAATATGGGCTCATCTCGACGTCGTGGAGACTCTGAAGATGATGATCGTT
This sequence comes from Leptogaster cylindrica, assembly GCA_963082835.1. Taxonomy (NCBI): domain Eukaryota; kingdom Metazoa; phylum Arthropoda; class Insecta; order Diptera; family Asilidae; genus Leptogaster; species Leptogaster cylindrica. Next base: position 40,006,396 of record OY720106.1, read on the forward strand.
TTAGTAACAGTGGACGTGATTCAACTGGTCGTAATTCCCTTGGTGAATCGTCACGTCTGGGAAATGTTACACCCCAATTGGCTACGCAACGTAAAAGAAGTGTGTCGTCCAATGATGAACAGAACCAGAATGATAATAATCAGTTGCAGAGTGGCGAGTCAGCGCGTTTGTTTGGATCTTGGGCTGTAGCAACTAAATCGGAAATGAAACGCAGACGGGATAGTTTTTCCAGTGAACAAAGTATACCAAAATATAATATGAATGAGGAAATGATCTCACAGCCAAAGCAAATTTTGCAACGACCTCAAACGAAAAGTTTGCCGGAGAGCAGCAAGAAGGATAAGAAGTCCGATGGAGAAGTAAAGAAGGACGATGCTAGTGGATCGAATCAGGTTACAATGTCGAATCCCCTGCAGCAGCAATCCTCAATCACTCCCACCCAGATATTGCGAAGATCCGAAAGTCCTATTTTGAAAGCTTGGTCGGAAACTGTAGCCGAGGAGCAAGCAAAACAGGATAACACCGAGAAGCCAAACGCTTCAGCTACGTTCAATGCTGTTGAACACTCAATTGCTGGTGAAAATCAATCGAAGAAAGGCGAATCTCTTCAACTAGGAACGACGAAAGGTGAAATTGAAAAGGATGCTGGTGAGGAAGTCAAAAAGGATAATGATTCCACTTCACAAGCGAATAAAAAAGATAATTTGGATGATAAGCAACAGGAGGTTGATTCCAGCAAATTTCCTCATGGTCAGAATAGACCCAGTTCGAGAGGTGGGCGATCCGATATGAGAGGTTCTTCTACGCGAGGTTACACTATGTATCGTGTGGGAAACAGCTGGAGCAGACGCGGCGGTAGCGGTAGTATAAGAATGAGCAGAGATTACAGTGAACATTGGAGTGATTCTGAGAATTCAGAGGATGTGGAAGATGACTACGGAGGAAGACGATCGGAGAGGAGTCCGAAAGTGCCAGGGAAGCATAGAGACAACAAGGGGGACAGCCGAAGTCGATCATCCCATTTGATTTCGTTTAAAGCGGTAATATTGACATGCATATATGTCCCGTGGGAGTACGGGCGACTCAATGTAAACTACACTGTGGTGTCGAAACGGAAGATCGAGAAACTTATCACCGAGGGAATTGTCAAGGACTGGGACGATCCGAGATTGTTCACCCTGACCGCATTGCGTAGGTGTGGTTTCCCCGGGGAGGCGATTAATAATTTCTGCGCCCAAATGGGGGTCACTGGGGCTCAGATATGGATGTTTTTTTATCAGTTTATAGAGCAGATCTTTTGAAATTCAAATTCTAGGTGACTTTGGATAGTGGATCCACAAATGTTAGAATCCTGCGTTCGAGACACCCTGAATTTAACGGCGCCACGAGTTCTCGCAGTGCTGGACCCATTGAACGTCACCATCAGGAACTTCCCGTCCAATAAGTGCCTTCAAATCGAAATTCCTAACTTCCCTCAAGGGATCTCACACGGTGGCGTTCAACGACGTTGTGTACATAGACAAGAGCGACGTCAAGGACAATCCCGAGAGTGGACATCGCCGACTGACCAAAGACCAATCTGTTGGGCTGTGTCATACAGGATACGTAATTAAATTAGTCGACACGAAGCCAGATCAAAAGTCAGGGGAAGTTGTTCAACTGATTTGTGACTGCTTCGATGCCTCGAAGGCAGAGAAGCCGAAGGCATTCATACAGTGGGTGTCGCAGCCCATGGAGATCGTGGTGCGTCTCTATGAGCCTCTGTTCAAACACCCTAATCCTGAAGACCCATAGCTGGGCGGTTTCTTAAATGATATCAATAAGGACTCTTTGCTGGTAAATAAGTCCTTCATTGACGAACATTTCAAAGGGGTAAAAGGACACGAGAACTTCCAGTTCGAGAGGTGTGGGTACTTTTCTGTCGATCCGGATACCAAAAAGAACAGGATTGTTTTTAATAGAATTGTTACCTTAAAAGAGGATGCTGGAAAACTTTAACGCATTTTTCTGTTTTTTTCATTTGATATCAATAGAATCGTTAAAAATATATTTTTGTTGTTTTTTTTTTATATAGTTAGCTAGATCTTTTCTATAAAATTTCGCAAATCAATGCATTGAAATTGAAATTTGGTTGGTCTCGGTCATGTATTTCAAAACCAGAAAACGAGATTATAAGGAAATTAATATTACAATTTTCTTAGCACGGCAGCCATTTTCTTTTTTTCATTGATTTTTAGCGAATAAGTTTTTAACGAATTTAGCTCACCTATTCATGGTACAGATAAACCAATTGCATATTTTTGATCTACAAACTAAATAGAACATATTTTTAAATAATTATTGTAATCGGAGAGAAATTGTGCTGTTAAAAACACGAGAAATGTCGTAAACTGCGTAAACAGCAATTTGCATTTTTTGAGAAATAAAACTTTCTATTTTCGGAGATATCTCACTAATTTTTGGCACATTTATTTAAAATTGCACTTGAAATCATTTCGCATAATTTTTTTCTTCAAATTGATTAATTTTAACGGTTTAATGGGCATCTTTGATATGTATCTATACATCGACATTTCCGGGTTTTATTGCTTACTACCAAATCGAAATTACCGAAAATAGTTAGCTATTTAATACTAGTTAGTTAAATTAAACGTTGACATATTTAAAAATCAGTAATAATGAAGAAAATTAAAGAAAAGTAAATTAAATTTGTCGCATTTTATTAACAAAGTTCATTGCATACTCGTAGGCAATAACCACAAATGGATTTTTTAATTTTTCTTTTAAATAATTGTGTATTGTGTAACTGATATTAAATATAATTGTTTTCACATGATGCAGGTTTCAGAAAAACATGAAATCATAACTTATTAACATAGTTTAAAATAAGTAAATCAGTATTTAGTAGTTTAATTATCAAATTTATTATGAAAATCCAGAAATTTTTATGTGAATCAATTTAATTTGCCCTGTAGTAATTTTTTCTGGATACCATAATAATTAAAATGAAAAAAGTTTTCAAATTTTTATTCAAATTTTATGCTGTTTTGCTTGCTATAAGCTTCAGCGCCATCTTCTATAATAAAAAATAAATAAATAAATTTACAGAATCTTTTCTTTTAACCATCATGACAGTGAAGAAGGAGAGGGTAAAACCGCTGTCAGCTGGTGGATTTGAATTTGGTGGAGTCGAGTTTTAATTAATATGAGTGGAGTTTTTCCATTTAATTGTTCGCTGTTGCGATCAATTTTAGTTAATAAGTTATTAGTTAGTAAATTTGTAAAATTAGGAGTGGATTCAAATGTTATTCTACGAACTGTAAGCTTTTCATAGAAAATACGCCGGCAAAAGTAAACATAGCTTTAAAATTTCCAGAAGAAACATGTGCATTATAAATTGAATTGGACTTGAATTTGGTGGAGTCGAGTTTTAATTAATTTGAGTGGAGTTTTTCCATTTAATTGTTCGCTGTTGCGATTAATTTTAGTTGATAAGTTATTAGTTAGTAAAATTAGGAGTGAATTCAAATGTTATTCTTCGAACTGTAAGTTTTTCATAGAAAATACCCGGCAAAAGTAAACATAACCTTAAAATTTCCAGAAGAAACATGTGCATTATAAATTGAATTGGACTTGAATTTGGTGGAGTCGAGTTTGAATTAATATGAGTGGAGTTTTTCCATTTAATTTTTCGCTGTTACGATCAATTTTAGTTAATAAGTTATTAGTTAGTAAATTTGTAAAATTAGGAGTGGATTCAAATGTTATTCTACGAACTGTAAGTTTTTCATAGATAATACGCCGGCAAAAGTAAACATAACCTTAAAATTTCCAGAAGAAACATGTGCATTATAAATTTATTTTTAATAAAACAAATAAGTGGAATAAGTATGTTAAATTAGGATAATATTGATAATTAACATTCTTAATATTACAGCAAAGGAATTACTCGGAAGAAGTGAATGTCTCGGCAGCTCCTGCCACTGTAAAAAAAAAAAAAAACAGAAAATAAGCAAGGCAATGAAGGCGTATTTGGAAAGAGCTCGGGAGCATGATGAATTCATGAAGACACAAAATCTGGAGTTTCAAATTGGAAAGCGTCACTTGGCGAATATGATGGGTGAAGATCCAGAAACGTTCACACAGAATGACATTGATGTAAGCAAACGACTTCATATATTGAATGGAAGGAACTAGTTATTTATTTCAGCGTGCAATAGAATACGTAATGCCCTCGGGGCTGTACGACAAGAAGACCAGACCACTGATGAAGCCACCAGAAGAAGCATTTCCTGCCAGGAAGCCAGCTGAATTCGATGAAACCGGACGTCCTCATCACAGTATGTTCTACACTGGAAGCCCTAATTTTTACAAAACACTTTACATAAGTTTTCCTACACTATCAGTTCCAGATGAATTTTAACCATCGATTCCTCTTTCTAGAATATTGCCGAAGAGATTAGCAAGCTGAATGACTATGAGATCAAGTTTCGCAGTTGGCATCAAATCGTTTTCGCGAAAATTCATTTTGGTTTTTCGGTTTAACTTCACTGAAGTGGGTTTTGTTTTGGATCACCTTAAATGGAATGTAAAAACGAAAAATAAACAACAATTTCGCGAAATTAACAGGAGTTTACTGAGCTAAAAGAATTAGCCAAACGATTTTCCTTATCATTTGGATTGGATGCAGTTGAAATTCGGGAACCAGTGATTGCGTTACATAGAGCTGGAATTATTTTAGCAGTTACAGAATTTCCCGACGATCTGACTGCGTCAATAACGCGACTCCCCTGATCAGCGCGATTCAATTGTTACCTGTAATTAATTCGCTTTCATATAGAGAAATCTAGATCTTGGTTACTCTTACTAATTTTATTTGAAGCACAATCATCTATTGGATCAAGAAGCTTCTAACAAACGCCTCTAAGATGAAAGGTGGAACCACTTATTAGTAAATGAATCGGAAATCGACCGTAGTCAAATAGATTGCTCAAGACAAGTTGAAGATCTATCTGAAGAACATCAGGCGTTAATTTAAAAAATACAATATGAACAACATTTAAAAACTAGGAATACCGACACCTGAAGAGCAGTTCCAGTCCAGGCGCTCCTCCTACTACTGGCTCTGTAACGCCCTGGACATCTACTGTCCTGTCCAGTGTGAGTACGGGCGATGGAAAGGATGGCAGAGATAATCGCGGAAGAGATGGAAGAGAGTGTGATAACAAGTACTTCAGAGACATAGATAACCGTGAGATTCGTGACAGAGATAGAGATAGCAGAGATATTTTTTTTTTTTTTTGGAGGAAATGCATTTACGCACTTAGGGGAAACCCCGTCGTGCCGGAGTCTCCTTCGGACTACTGGCTAAAACACCCCCCTTGTCGCATCAGGGCACTAGCCCGGAACCGTTTATTACATTACTTCAGGCTAGGCCCCCATGTTTCTAGGCCTGTTGGCTCTCGCCTTGATTTATCGTGGCCTGATATCTATCTAGATCAGCTTTTTTCACCCGAAGTATGTGTTGCACCTGATGCGACACAACAGCCCAGTTCTCGTTGCTGAACATAATCGCTACAACATTTTCTGGGGAGATCGACTCATTCTCCAGTGCTATTCCTTCCGTCCAGTTATTCCATTTACCACATCGGAAGAAGGTGTGCTCCACATCGTCCGTCTCCTCCGGGCAGTAGATACATTCCGCTGCGTCTGATTTCCCCATCCTGTGCAGATATGATCTAAAATATCCATGTCCGCTGAGAAACTGGGTAAGATAATAGTCGATCTCCCCATGTCTCCTCTCCAGCCAGGTCCTCAAATCCGGGATGAGGCGCGCAGTCCATCTGCCTCTGTCTCCATATTCCAGGTAGCTTGCCAAGCCTGCACCGTTCTTTCCCTCTCCGCGAGTTACCAGCTCCCTGTTTCTCTCCTGCCTCCTAATATAAACTAATCTCTTCTCTTTTGCAAGCAGGTCAATGGGAATGACTGCTGCGATGACGAAAACCGCCGGTCCCGATACGGTGCGATAAGCAGACGCTACTCTCAATGCTCCTCTCCTCTGTACTTGTAGCAGTCTGATTCTGTACATCTTCTTTTCGAGTGCTTCCGCCCATATCTCCGCTCCATACAGGAGGGCTGATTGTACCGCGCTCATGAGCAGGCGCCGTTTACTTGATCGTGGACCTCCAACATTTGTCATTAGCCTGCTTAGGGCCAAAACACCTCTTTCTGCCTTCTCCGCTGTGTCTTTGATCTGCGGGAAGAAACTCAGCTTACTGTCTATTTTAACTCCGAGGTATTTCACCGCCGGCAACGTTTCAATTATATTCTGCCCGACTTGAACCGGAAATGTCCTCGGAGTTCTCCTTTTGGTGAAGGCTACCACCTCTGTCTTTTGCAGCGCTAGCGTTAATCCGTGCTCTTCCATGCATCCGTTTATACCCCGCATTACTCTATTTAGCTTGATCTGCGCCCGGTATGTGTCCCGTGCAGCAATGAGTGCAGCAACATCATCTGCGTAAGCGACAAGACTAGTCTCCTCCGGCATTTCCAGTTTCAGCAAACTATCGTAGCTGGCATTCCACAGATCCGGTCCAAGAATCGAGCCCTGGGCTGCTCCCGATGTAACGCTCTTCCATCGAAGTACTTTTGTGGTCTCATAAACCAAATGACGATTACTCAGATAATTCTCTAATACATTCAATAAATATCCCGGTACTCGGAAGGTACACCTCAATGCCTTAAGGATGTCCTCCCATCGCGGTGAATTGAAGGCGTTTTTCACGTCCAAGGTGACCAACAAAACTAATCTCCGAGAGGAGCGATTGTGCGCCTCGTCGTTCCTAACTGCATTAACCACCTCCTGTACTGCATCTATTGTGGAGCGACCAGCACTATATTCGTATTGCCTCGGTGAGAGGTCGCCAGCATCCTTGATAGCCGCAGCCAGCCTCCCCTGATGAGCTTCTCGTAAATCTTGCCCGCCGTATCCAGCATACACAGAGGCCGATAATTCGAAGGAAGCCCAGGATCCCCCTTATTCTTGTCCAGCAACACCAGGCGCGCTATCTTCCAACATGTCGGGAACACCCCCGCTGTTAGACATGTGTTGTACATTCTTAGCAGGAATTGTGGCGCGTTCCGGTAAACTGCCGTCTTGACCTCCGCCGGGATTCCATCCGGACCGGGAGCCTTCTTGGCTTTCATGGAGAGAACTGCTTTCTCCAGCTCTTTTGCGGTGAACGGTAGGAATTCCATGTTCCCACCGATGTCGCTTCTAGTCCTCATCGGATGCGATGGAAAGAGGGCTTCCACTATTGTTTCCATATCCTCTGCCTCCATCAGACTCGGAGACTTTAGGCTCCCAAGCTTTTTCGTCACCAGCTTATATCCTAGTCCCCAAGGGTCGCTATCGACGTCTTCTATTAACTGCCGCCAGCATCGAGCCTTACTCTGGTGTATCGCCCGTCGTAATTCTTTTTTAGCCTTTTTAAAATCTACCGACCTTTGGTTAGCTTCCACTCGGTTGATCGGCCGCTGTGCAATCCTTCGAAGCCGAAGGGATTTTCCGCGCATCTCAGCTATTTCCGCCGTCCACCAGTAAACAGGGCTTTTATTGTGACGTGGTCTCTTTTGGGGCATCGAAGCCTTACATGCTGACGTAATGGCTTCTATAGTTGCATTGACTTGGCCCTCTGGGTCCCTTCTATCAGCACCGCTCATATCTCGCCAGATTTCTCTCAAAACTCACGTTGTCCATCCTCTCGACGTTCCAACTGATCCTTATGACTTGTTCACGTTCCCTAAATTCCTGTATTTCAAAAGCAATATACTGGTGATCGCTCCCCGAGTAATCCTCCAGAACTCTCCAGTTACAGATGCGTGGAGTCAAGGCCTCTGAAGCAAAAGAGACGTCGGGTATTCTCTCCATACACCCAGGGCGGCGGAAAGTTGAAACCGCTCCGACGTTTAACACCAGTAACCCTGTTCTAGCAGCCATTTCCATGATGTACTTACCCCTGGAGTCAGCCTCCGGCATGCCCCATTCCAGTGCTCCTGCATTAAAATCTCCTGCAACGACTATATTTCCAGATATCCTCATGATTTCATCCTCAACACTGTCTACCTTGCTGCGGAAATCTCGGATTGACTCGTTTGGTGTAAAATAGCAACTGAAGAAAGTCACACCGCTGCACTCGATCCAAACAAAACCTCTGCCCTGGCCCTGACTCATAACCCTTACCCTTCCTGCGTCTGGGACCCATGTAGCCGCTGTTGGGAGAAGGTCCTTATACCAGAGATAGCCGAGATATTAGAGAAAACAGAGACTACGGTTGTTACGACAAATATGAAAGGGATATTAATCAGAGGGAACGGGACTCATCATACAAGGCTAATTACGGTGGTAATGCATTCGGAAATCGAGGAATTCCTATTGGAAGTAAAAATCTATTATCTGCGCACTTCCAAAATAATTTACCACATCGTTTTGCACGTCAGCAACAACAACAAGATCGAGGACCATCCTCAACACCTGGATTATCGCATCAACAAATAAGTAGAGGAGCAATTCGAAGTCGAGATTCAGGCAACACTTCTACCGTGAGATCAATCACTGCCACTCATCAAGTCCCAAAGCTTTATCATCATGGTACCTCGGATGCTGGTCAAAAGCCAGTGCCATTTGTACAACAGTACGACCCCAGATATATTCATTCCCAAAACTGCAAACAACAGCAGCAATTGCGCCGCAATCCTTCGAATGAATTGTTTCAGGCACGACGAAACGAACGCGGTAATGATAATTTCAATATGGGCTCATCTCGACGTCGTGGAGACTCTGAAGATGATGATCGTTTTAGTAACAGTGGACGTGATTCAACTGGTCGTAATTCCCTTGGTGAATCGTCACGTCTGGGAAATGTTACACCCCAATTGGCTACGCAACGTAAAAGAAGTGTGTCGTCCAATGATGAACAGAACCAGAATGATAATAATCAGTTGCAGAGTGGCGAGTCAGCGCGTTTGTTTGGATCTTGGGCTGTAGCAACTAAATCGGAAATGAAACGCAGACGGGATAGTTTTTCCAGTGAACAAAGTATACCAAAATATAATATGAATGAGGAAATGATCTCACAGCCAAAGCAAATTTTGCAACGACCTCAAACGAAAAGTTTGCCGGAGAGCAGCAAGAAGGATAAGAAGTCCGATGGAGAAGTAAAGAAGGACGATGCTAGTGGATCGAATCAGGTTACAATGTCGAATCCCCTGCAGCAGCAATCCTCAATCACTCCCACCCAGATATTGCGAAGATCCGAAAGTCCTATTTTGAAAGCTTGGTCGGAAACTGTAGCCGAGGAGCAAGCAAAACAGGATAACACCGAGAAGCCAAACGCTTCAGCTACGTTCAATGCTGTTGAACACTCAATTGCTGGTGAAAATCAATCGAAGAAAGGCGAATCTCTTCAACTAGGAACGACGAAAGGTGAAATTGAAAAGGATGCTGGTGAGGAAGTCAAAAAGGATAATGATTCCACTTCACAAGCGAATAAAAAAGATAATTTGGATGATAAGCAACAGGAGGTTGATTCCAGCAAATTTCCTCATGGTCAGAATAGACCCAGTTCGAGAGGTGGGCGATCCGATATGAGAGGTTCTTCTACGCGAGGTTACACTATGTATCGTGTGGGAAACAGCTGGAGCAGACGCGGCGGTAGCGGTAGTATAAGAATGAGCAGAGATTACAGTGAACATTGGAGTGATTCTGAGAATTCAGAGGATGTGGAAGATGACTACGGAGGAAGACGATCGGAGAGGAGTCCGAAAGTGCCAGGGAAGCATAGAGACAACAAGGGGGACAGCCGAAGTCGATCATCCCATTTGATTTCGTTTAAAGCGGTAATATTGACATGCATATATGTCCCGTGGGAGTACGGGCGACTCAATGTAAACTACACTGTGGTGTCGAAACGGAAGATCGAGAAACTTATCACCGAGGGAATTGTCAAGGACTGGGACGATCCGAGATTGTTCACCCTGACCGCATTGCGTAGGTGTGGTTTCCCCGGGGAGGCGATTAATAATTTCTGCGCCCAAATGGGGGTCACTGGGGCTCAGATATGGATGTTTTTTTATCAGTTTATAGAGCAGATCTTTTGAAATTCAAATTGTAGGTTACTTTGGATAGTGGATCCACAAATGTTAGAATCCTGCGTTCGAGACACCCTGAATTTAACGGCGCCACGAGTTCTCGCAGTGCTGGACCCATTGAAGGTCACCATCAGGAACTTCCCGTCCAATAAGTGCCTTCAAATCGAAATTCCTAACTTCCCTCAAGGGATCTCACACGGTGGCGTTCAACGACGTTGTGTACATAGACAAGAGCGACTTCAAGGACAATCCCGAGAGTGGATATCGCCGACTGAGCAAAGACCAATCTGTTGGGCTGCGTCATACAGGATACGTAATTAAATTAGTCGACCCGAAGCCAGATCAAAAGTCAGGGAAAGTTGTTCAACTGATTTGTTCAAATTCATTTTGGTTTTTCGGTTTAACTTCACTAAAATAGGTTTTGTTTTGGATAACCTTAAATGGAATGTAAAAACGCAAAATAAACAACAATTTCGCGAAATTAACAGGAGTTTACTGAGCTAAAAGAATTAGCCAAACGATTTTCCCTATCATTTGGATTGGATGCAGTTGAAATTCGGGAACCAGTGATTGCGTTACATAGAGCTGGAATTATTTTAGCAGTTACAGAATTTCCCGACGATCGTCGATCTGACTGCGTTACTAACGTGACTCCCCTGATCAGCGCGATTCAATTGTTACCTGTAATTAATTCGCTTTCATATAGAGAAATTTAGATCTTGGTTACTCTTACTAATTTTATTTGAAGCACAATCATCCATTGGATCAAGAAGCTTCTAACAAATGGCAAATGCCCAAAAGATTGTTCACCCTGACCGCATTGCGTAGGCGCGGTTTCCCCGGGGAGGCGATTAATAATTTCTGCGCCCAAATGGGGGTCACTGGGGCTCAGATATGGATGTTTTTTTATCAGTTTATAGAGCAGATCTTTTGAAATTCAAATTCTAGGTGACTTTGGATAGTGGATCCACAAATGTTAGAATCCTGCGTTCGAGACACCCTGAATTTAACGGCGCCACGAGTTCTCGCAGTGCTGGACCCATTGAACGTCACCATCAGGAACTTCCCGTCCAATAAGTGCCTTCAAATCGAAATTCCTAACTTCCCTCAAGGGATCTCACACGGTGGCGTTCAACGACGTTGTGTACATAGACAAGAGCGACGTCAAGGACAATCCCGAGAGTGGACATCGCCGACTGACCAAAGACCAATCTGTTGGGCTGTGTCATACAGGATACGTAATTAAATTAGTCGACACGAAGCCAGATCAAAAGTCAGGGGAAGTTGTTCAACTGATTTGTGACTGCTTCGATGCCTCGAAGGCAGAGAAGCCGAAGGCATTCATACAGTGGGTGTCGCAGCCCATGGAGATCGTGGTGCGTCTCTATGAGCCTCTGTTCAAACACCCTAATCCTGAAGACCCATAGCTGGGCGGTTTCTTAAATGATATCAATAAGGACTCTTTGCTGGTAAATAAGTCCTTCATTGACGAACATTTCAAAGGGGTAAAAGGACACGAGAACTTCCAGTTCGAGAGGTGTGGGTACTTTTCTGTCGATCCGGATACCAAAAAGAACAGGATTGTTTTTAATAGAATTGTTACCTTAAAAGAGGATGCTGGAAAACTTTAACGCATTTTTCTGTTTTTTTCATTTGATATCAATAGAATCGTTAAAAATATATTTTTGTTGTTTTTTTTTTATATAGTTAGCTAGATCTTTTCTATAAAATTTCGCAAATCAATGCATTGAAATTGAAATTTGGTTGGTCTCGGTCATGTATTTCAAAACCAGAAAACGAGATTATAAGGAAATTAATATTACAATTTTCTTAGCACGGCAGCCATTTTCTTTTTTTCATTGATTTTTAGCGAATAAGTTTTTAACGAATTTAGCTCACCTATTCATGGTACAGATAAACCAATTGCATATTTTTGATCTACAAACTAAATAGAACATATTTTTAAATAATTATTGTAATCGGAGAGAAATTGTGCTGTTAAAAACACGAGAAATGTCGTAAACTGCGTAAACAGCAATTTGCATTTTTTGAGAAATAAAACTTTCTATTTTCGGAGATATCTCACTAATTTTTGGCACATTTATTTAAAATTGCACTTGAAATCATTTCGCATAATTTTTTTCTTCAAATTGATTAATTTTAACGGTTTAATGGGCATCTTTGATATGTATCTATACATCGACATTTCCGGGTTTTATTGCTTACTACCAAATCGAAATTACCGAAAATAGTTAGCTATTTAATACTAGTTAGTTAAATTAAACGTTGACATATTTAAAAATCAGTAATAATGAAGAAAATTAAAGAAAAGTAAATTAAATTTGTCGCATTTTATTAACAAAGTTCATTGCATACTCGTAGGCAATAACCACAAATGGATTTTTTAATTTTTCTTTTAAATAATTGTGTATTGTGTAACTGATATTAAATATAATTGTTTTCACATGATGCAGGTTTCAGAAAAACATGAAATCATAACTTATTAACATAGTTTAAAATAAGTAAATCAGTATTTAGTAGTTTAATTATCAAATTTATTATGAAAATCCAGAAATTTTTATGTGAATCAATTTAATTTGCCCTGTAGTAATTTTTTCTGGATACCATAATAATTAAAATGAAAAAAGTTTTCAAATTTTTATTCAAATT
>CAUJAV010000001.1:0-46130 GCA_963082835.1 Leptogaster cylindrica
ATAAAAAAGATAATTTGGATGATAAGCAACAGGAGGTTGATTCCAGCAAATCTCATCATGGTCAGAAGAGACCCAGTTCGAGAGGTGGGCGATCCGATATGAGAGGTCCTTCTACGCGAGGTTACATTATGTATCGTGTGGGAAACAGCTGGAGCAGACGCGGCGGTAGCGGTAGTATAAGAATGAGCCGAGATTACAGTGAACATTGGAGTGATTCTGAGAATTCAGAGGATGTGGAAGATGACTACGGAGGAAGACGATCGGAGAGAAGTCCGAAAGTGCCACGGAAGGATAGAGACAACAAGGGAATTGTCAAGGACTGGGACGATCCGAGATTGTTCACCCTGACCGCATTGCGGAGGCGCGGTTTCCCCGGGGAGGCGATTAATAATTTCTGCGCCCAAATGGGGGTCACTGGGGCTCAGATATGAATGTTTTTTTATCAGTTTATAGAGCAGATCTTTTGAAATTCAAATTCTAGGTGACTTTGGATAGTGTATCCACAAATGTTAGAATCCTGCGTTCGAGACACCCTGAATTTAACGGCGGAAGGCGAATCTCCTCAACCAGAAACGACGAAAGGTGAAATTGAAAAGGATGCTGGTGAGGAAGTCAAAAAGGATAATGATTCCACTTCACAAGCGAATAAAAAAGATAATTTGGATGATAAGCAACAGGAGGTTGATTCCAGCAAATCTCATCATGGTCAGAAGAGACCCAGTTCGAGAGGTGGGCGATCCGATATGAGAGGTCCTTCTACGCGAGGTTACATTATGTATCGTGTGGGAAACAGCTGGAGCAGACGCGGCGGTAGCGGTAGTATAAGAATGAGCCGAGATTACAGTGAACATTGGAGTGATTCTGAGAATTCAGAGGATGTGGAAGATGACTACGGAGGAAGACGATCGGAGAGAAGTCCGAAAGTGCCACGGAAGGATAGAGACAACAAGGGAATTGTCAAGGACTGGGACGATCCGAGATTGTTCACCCTGACCGCATTGCGGAGGCGCGGTTTCCCCGGGGAGGCGATTAATAATTTCTGCGCCCAAATGGGGGTCACTGGGGCTCAGATATGAATGTTTTTTTATCAGTTTATAGAGCAGATCTTTTGAAATTCAAATTCTAGGTGACTTTGGATAGTGGATCCACAAATGTTAGAATCCTGCGTTCGAGACACCCTGAATTTAACGGCGCCACGAGTTCTCGCAGTGCTGGACCCATTGAAGGTCACATAGAGCTGGAATTCTTTTAGCAGTTACAGAATTTCCCGACGATCGTCGATCTGACTGCGTCACTAACGCGACTCCCCTGATCAGCGCGATTCAATTGTTACCTGTAATTAATTCGCTTTCATATAGAGAAATCTAGATCTTGGTTACTCTTACTAATTTTATTTGAAGCACAATCATCCATTGGATCAAGAAGCTTCTAACAAATGCCAAATGCCCAAAAGATTGTTCACCCTGACCGCATTGCGGTGGCGCGGTTTCCCCGGGGAGGCGATTAATAATTTCTGCGCCCAAATGGGGGTCACTGGGGCTCAGATATGAATGTTTTTTTATCAGTTTATAGAGCAGATCTTTTGAAATTCAAATTCTAGGTGACTTTGGATAGTGTATCCACAAATGTTAGAATCCTGCGTTCGAGACACCCTGAATTTAACGGCGGAAGGCGAATCTCCTCAACCAGAAACGACGAAAGGTGAAATTGAAAAGGATGCTGGTGAGGAAGTCAAAAAGGATAATGATTCCACTTCACAAGCGAATAAAAAAGATAATTTGGATGATAAGCAACAGGAGGTTGATTCCAGCAAATCTCATCATGGTCAGAAGAGACCCAGTTCGAGAGGTGGGCGATCCGATATGAGAGGTCCTTCTACGCGAGGTTACATTATGTATCGTGTGGGAAACAGCTGGAGCAGACGCGGCGGTAGCGGTAGTATAAGAATGAGCCGAGATTACAGTGAACATTGGAGTGATTCTGAGAATTCAGAGGATGTGGAAGATGACTACGGAGGAAGACGATCGGAGAGAAGTCCGAAAGTGCCACGGAAGGATAGAGACAACAAGGGAATTGTCAAGGACTGGGACGATCCGAGATTGTTCACCCTGACCGCATTGCGGAGGCGCGGTTTCCCCGGGGAGGCGATTAATAATTTCTGCGCCCAAATGGGGGTCACTGGGGCTCAGATATGAATGTTTTTTTATCAGTTTATAGAGCAGATCTTTTGAAATTCAAATTCTAGGTGACTTTGGATAGTGGATCCACAAATGTTAGAATCCTGCGTTCGAGACACCCTGAATTTAACGGCGCCACGAGTTCTCGCAGTGCTGGACCCATTGAAGGTCACATAGAGCTGGAATTCTTTTAGCAGTTACAGAATTTCCCGACGATCGTCGATCTGACTGCGTCACTAACGCGACTCCCCTGATCAGCGCGATTCAATTGTTACCTGTAATTAATTCGCTTTCATATAGAGAAATCTAGATCTTGGTTACTCTTACTAATTTTATTTGAAGCACAATCATCCATTGGATCAAGAAGCTTCTAACAAATGCCAAATGCCCAAAAGATTGTTCACCCTGACCGCATTGCGGTGGCGCGGTTTCCCCGGGGAGGCGATTAATAATTTCTGCGCCCAAATGGGGGTCACTGGGGCTCAGATATGAATGTTTTTTTATCAGTTTATAGAGCAGATCTTTTGAAATTCAAATTCTAGGTGACTTTGGATAGTGTATCCACAAATGTTAGAATCCTGCGTTCGAGACACCCTGAATTTAACGGCGGAAGGCGAATCTCCTCAACCAGAAACGACGAAAGGTGAAATTGAAAAGGATGCTGGTGAGGAAGTCAAAAAGGATAATGATTCCACTTCACAAGCGAATAAAAAAGATAATTTGGATGATAAGCAACAGGAGGTTGATTCCAGCAAATCTCATCATGGTCAGAAGAGACCCAGTTCGAGAGGTGGGCGATCCGATATGAGAGGTCCTTCTACGCGAGGTTACATTATGTATCGTGTGGGAAACAGCTGGAGCAGACGCGGCGGTAGCGGTAGTATAAGAATGAGCCGAGATTACAGTGAACATTGGAGTGATTCTGAGAATTCAGAGGATGTGGAAGATGACTACGGAGGAAGACGATCGGAGAGAAGTCCGAAAGTGCCACGGAAGGATAGAGACAACAAGGGAATTGTCAAGGACTGGGACGATCCGAGATTGTTCACCCTGACCGCATTGCGGAGGCGCGGTTTCCCCGGGGAGGCGATTAATAATTTCTGCGCCCAAATGGGGGTCACTGGGGCTCAGATATGAATGTTTTTTTATCAGTTTATAGAGCAGATCTTTTGAAATTCAAATTCTAGGTGACTTTGGATAGTGGATCCACAAATGTTAGAATCCTGCGTTCGAGACACCCTGAATTTAACGGCGCCACGAGTTCTCGCAGTGCTGGACCCATTGAAGGTCACATAGAGCTGGAATTCTTTTAGCAGTTACAGAATTTCCCGACGATCGTCGATCTGACTGCGTCACTAACGCGACTCCCCTGATCAGCGCGATTCAATTGTTACCTGTAATTAATTCGCTTTCATATAGAGAAATCTAGATCTTGGTTACTCTTACTAATTTTATTTGAAGCACAATCATCCATTGGATCAAGAAGCTTCTAACAAATGCCAAATGCCCAAAAGATTGTTCACCCTGACCGCATTGCGGTGGCGCGGTTTCCCCGGGGAGGCGATTAATAATTTCTGCGCCCAAATGGGGGTCACTGGGGCTCAGATATGAATGTTTTTTTATCAGTTTATAGAGCAGATCTTTTGAAATTCAAATTCTAGGTGACTTTGGATAGTGTATCCACAAATGTTAGAATCCTGCGTTCGAGACACCCTGAATTTAACGGCGGAAGGCGAATCTCCTCAACCAGAAACGACGAAAGGTGAAATTGAAAAGGATGCTGGTGAGGAAGTCAAAAAGGATAATGATTCCACTTCACAAGCGAATAAAAAAGATAATTTGGATGATAAGCAACAGGAGGTTGATTCCAGCAAATCTCATCATGGTCAGAAGAGACCCAGTTCGAGAGGTGGGCGATCCGATATGAGAGGTCCTTCTACGCGAGGTTACATTATGTATCGTGTGGGAAACAGCTGGAGCAGACGCGGCGGTAGCGGTAGTATAAGAATGAGCCGAGATTACAGTGAACATTGGAGTGATTCTGAGAATTCAGAGGATGTGGAAGATGACTACGGAGGAAGACGATCGGAGAGAAGTCCGAAAGTGCCACGGAAGGATAGAGACAACAAGGGAATTGTCAAGGACTGGGACGATCCGAGATTGTTCACCCTGACCGCATTGCGGAGGCGCGGTTTCCCCGGGGAGGCGATTAATAATTTCTGCGCCCAAATGGGGGTCACTGGGGCTCAGATATGAATGTTTTTTTATCAGTTTATAGAGCAGATCTTTTGAAATTCAAATTCTAGGTGACTTTGGATAGTGGATCCACAAATGTTAGAATCCTGCGTTCGAGACACCCTGAATTTAACGGCGCCACGAGTTCTCGCAGTGCTGGACCCATTGAAGGTCACATAGAGCTGGAATTCTTTTAGCAGTTACAGAATTTCCCGACGATCGTCGATCTGACTGCGTCACTAACGCGACTCCCCTGATCAGCGCGATTCAATTGTTACCTGTAATTAATTCGCTTTCATATAGAGAAATCTAGATCTTGGTTACTCTTACTAATTTTATTTGAAGCACAATCATCCATTGGATCAAGAAGCTTCTAACAAATGCCAAATGCCCAAAAGATTGTTCACCCTGACCGCATTGCGGTGGCGCGGTTTCCCCGGGGAGGCGATTAATAATTTCTGCGCCCAAATGGGGGTCACTGGGGCTCAGATATGAATGTTTTTTTATCAGTTTATAGAGCAGATCTTTTGAAATTCAAATTCTAGGTGACTTTGGATAGTGTATCCACAAATGTTAGAATCCTGCGTTCGAGACACCCTGAATTTAACGGCGGAAGGCGAATCTCCTCAACCAGAAACGACGAAAGGTGAAATTGAAAAGGATGCTGGTGAGGAAGTCAAAAAGGATAATGATTCCACTTCACAAGCGAATAAAAAAGATAATTTGGATGATAAGCAACAGGAGGTTGATTCCAGCAAATCTCATCATGGTCAGAAGAGACCCAGTTCGAGAGGTGGGCGATCCGATATGAGAGGTCCTTCTACGCGAGGTTACATTATGTATCGTGTGGGAAACAGCTGGAGCAGACGCGGCGGTAGCGGTAGTATAAGAATGAGCCGAGATTACAGTGAACATTGGAGTGATTCTGAGAATTCAGAGGATGTGGAAGATGACTACGGAGGAAGACGATCGGAGAGAAGTCCGAAAGTGCCACGGAAGGATAGAGACAACAAGGGAATTGTCAAGGACTGGGACGATCCGAGATTGTTCACCCTGACCGCATTGCGGAGGCGCGGTTTCCCCGGGGAGGCGATTAATAATTTCTGCGCCCAAATGGGGGTCACTGGGGCTCAGATATGAATGTTTTTTTATCAGTTTATAGAGCAGATCTTTTGAAATTCAAATTCTAGGTGACTTTGGATAGTGGATCCACAAATGTTAGAATCCTGCGTTCGAGACACCCTGAATTTAACGGCGCCACGAGTTCTCGCAGTGCTGGACCCATTGAAGGTCACATAGAGCTGGAATTCTTTTAGCAGTTACAGAATTTCCCGACGATCGTCGATCTGACTGCGTCACTAACGCGACTCCCCTGATCAGCGCGATTCAATTGTTACCTGTAATTAATTCGCTTTCATATAGAGAAATCTAGATCTTGGTTACTCTTACTAATTTTATTTGAAGCACAATCATCCATTGGATCAAGAAGCTTCTAACAAATGCCAAATGCCCAAAAGATTGTTCACCCTGACCGCATTGCGGTGGCGCGGTTTCCCCGGGGAGGCGATTAATAATTTCTGCGCCCAAATGGGGGTCACTGGGGCTCAGATATGAATGTTTTTTTATCAGTTTATAGAGCAGATCTTTTGAAATTCAAATTCTAGGTGACTTTGGATAGTGTATCCACAAATGTTAGAATCCTGCGTTCGAGACACCCTGAATTTAACGGCGGAAGGCGAATCTCCTCAACCAGAAACGACGAAAGGTGAAATTGAAAAGGATGCTGGTGAGGAAGTCAAAAAGGATAATGATTCCACTTCACAAGCGAATAAAAAAGATAATTTGGATGATAAGCAACAGGAGGTTGATTCCAGCAAATCTCATCATGGTCAGAAGAGACCCAGTTCGAGAGGTGGGCGATCCGATATGAGAGGTCCTTCTACGCGAGGTTACATTATGTATCGTGTGGGAAACAGCTGGAGCAGACGCGGCGGTAGCGGTAGTATAAGAATGAGCCGAGATTACAGTGAACATTGGAGTGATTCTGAGAATTCAGAGGATGTGGAAGATGACTACGGAGGAAGACGATCGGAGAGAAGTCCGAAAGTGCCACGGAAGGATAGAGACAACAAGGGAATTGTCAAGGACTGGGACGATCCGAGATTGTTCACCCTGACCGCATTGCGGAGGCGCGGTTTCCCCGGGGAGGCGATTAATAATTTCTGCGCCCAAATGGGGGTCACTGGGGCTCAGATATGAATGTTTTTTTATCAGTTTATAGAGCAGATCTTTTGAAATTCAAATTCTAGGTGACTTTGGATAGTGGATCCACAAATGTTAGAATCCTGCGTTCGAGACACCCTGAATTTAACGGCGCCACGAGTTCTCGCAGTGCTGGACCCATTGAAGGTCACATAGAGCTGGAATTCTTTTAGCAGTTACAGAATTTCCCGACGATCGTCGATCTGACTGCGTCACTAACGCGACTCCCCTGATCAGCGCGATTCAATTGTTACCTGTAATTAATTCGCTTTCATATAGAGAAATCTAGATCTTGGTTACTCTTACTAATTTTATTTGAAGCACAATCATCCATTGGATCAAGAAGCTTCTAACAAATGCCAAATGCCCAAAAGATTGTTCACCCTGACCGCATTGCGGTGGCGCGGTTTCCCCGGGGAGGCGATTAATAATTTCTGCGCCCAAATGGGGGTCACTGGGGCTCAGATATGAATGTTTTTTTATCAGTTTATAGAGCAGATCTTTTGAAATTCAAATTCTAGGTGACTTTGGATAGTGTATCCACAAATGTTAGAATCCTGCGTTCGAGACACCCTGAATTTAACGGCGGAAGGCGAATCTCCTCAACCAGAAACGACGAAAGGTGAAATTGAAAAGGATGCTGGTGAGGAAGTCAAAAAGGATAATGATTCCACTTCACAAGCGAATAAAAAAGATAATTTGGATGATAAGCAACAGGAGGTTGATTCCAGCAAATCTCATCATGGTCAGAAGAGACCCAGTTCGAGAGGTGGGCGATCCGATATGAGAGGTCCTTCTACGCGAGGTTACATTATGTATCGTGTGGGAAACAGCTGGAGCAGACGCGGCGGTAGCGGTAGTATAAGAATGAGCCGAGATTACAGTGAACATTGGAGTGATTCTGAGAATTCAGAGGATGTGGAAGATGACTACGGAGGAAGACGATCGGAGAGAAGTCCGAAAGTGCCACGGAAGGATAGAGACAACAAGGGAATTGTCAAGGACTGGGACGATCCGAGATTGTTCACCCTGACCGCATTGCGGAGGCGCGGTTTCCCCGGGGAGGCGATTAATAATTTCTGCGCCCAAATGGGGGTCACTGGGGCTCAGATATGAATGTTTTTTTATCAGTTTATAGAGCAGATCTTTTGAAATTCAAATTCTAGGTGACTTTGGATAGTGGATCCACAAATGTTAGAATCCTGCGTTCGAGACACCCTGAATTTAACGGCGCCACGAGTTCTCGCAGTGCTGGACCCATTGAAGGTCACATAGAGCTGGAATTCTTTTAGCAGTTACAGAATTTCCCGACGATCGTCGATCTGACTGCGTCACTAACGCGACTCCCCTGATCAGCGCGATTCAATTGTTACCTGTAATTAATTCGCTTTCATATAGAGAAATCTAGATCTTGGTTACTCTTACTAATTTTATTTGAAGCACAATCATCCATTGGATCAAGAAGCTTCTAACAAATGCCAAATGCCCAAAAGATTGTTCACCCTGACCGCATTGCGGTGGCGCGGTTTCCCCGGGGAGGCGATTAATAATTTCTGCGCCCAAATGGGGGTCACTGGGGCTCAGATATGAATGTTTTTTTATCAGTTTATAGAGCAGATCTTTTGAAATTCAAATTCTAGGTGACTTTGGATAGTGTATCCACAAATGTTAGAATCCTGCGTTCGAGACACCCTGAATTTAACGGCGGAAGGCGAATCTCCTCAACCAGAAACGACGAAAGGTGAAATTGAAAAGGATGCTGGTGAGGAAGTCAAAAAGGATAATGATTCCACTTCACAAGCGAATAAAAAAGATAATTTGGATGATAAGCAACAGGAGGTTGATTCCAGCAAATCTCATCATGGTCAGAAGAGACCCAGTTCGAGAGGTGGGCGATCCGATATGAGAGGTCCTTCTACGCGAGGTTACATTATGTATCGTGTGGGAAACAGCTGGAGCAGACGCGGCGGTAGCGGTAGTATAAGAATGAGCCGAGATTACAGTGAACATTGGAGTGATTCTGAGAATTCAGAGGATGTGGAAGATGACTACGGAGGAAGACGATCGGAGAGAAGTCCGAAAGTGCCACGGAAGGATAGAGACAACAAGGGAATTGTCAAGGACTGGGACGATCCGAGATTGTTCACCCTGACCGCATTGCGGAGGCGCGGTTTCCCCGGGGAGGCGATTAATAATTTCTGCGCCCAAATGGGGGTCACTGGGGCTCAGATATGAATGTTTTTTTATCAGTTTATAGAGCAGATCTTTTGAAATTCAAATTTTAGGTGACTTTGGATAGTGGATCCACAAATGTTAGAATCCTGCGTTCGAGACACCCTGAATTTAACGGCGCCACGAGTTCTCGCAGTGCTGGACCCATTGAAGGTCACATAGAGCTGGAATTCTTTTAGCAGTTACAGAATTTCCCGACGATCGTCGATCTGACTGCGTCACTAACGCGACTCCCCTGATCAGCGCGATTCAATTGTTACCTGTAATTAATTCGCTTTCATATAGAGAAATCTAGATCTTGGTTACTCTTACTAATTTTATTTGAAGCACAATCATCCATTGGATCAAGAAGCTTCTAACAAATGCCAAATGCCCAAAAGATTGTTCACCCTGACCGCATTGCGGTGGCGCGGTTTCCCCGGGGAGGCGATTAATAATTTCTGCGCCCAAATGGGGGTCACTGGGGCTCAGATATGAATGTTTTTTTATCAGTTTATAGAGCAGATCTTTTGAAATTCAAATTCTAGGTGACTTTGGATAGTGTATCCACAAATGTTAGAATCCTGCGTTCGAGACACCCTGAATTTAACGGCGGAAGGCGAATCTCCTCAACCAGAAACGACGAAAGGTGAAATTGAAAAGGATGCTGGTGAGGAAGTCAAAAAGGATAATGATTCCACTTCACAAGCGAATAAAAAAGATAATTTGGATGATAAGCAACAGGAGGTTGATTCCAGCAAATCTCATCATGGTCAGAAGAGACCCAGTTCGAGAGGTGGGCGATCCGATATGAGAGGTCCTTCTACGCGAGGTTACATTATGTATCGTGTGGGAAACAGCTGGAGCAGACGCGGCGGTAGC
This sequence comes from Leptogaster cylindrica, assembly GCA_963082835.1. Taxonomy (NCBI): domain Eukaryota; kingdom Metazoa; phylum Arthropoda; class Insecta; order Diptera; family Asilidae; genus Leptogaster; species Leptogaster cylindrica. The sequence continues at coordinate 9,768 of CAUJAV010000001.1, forward strand.
GGTAGTATAAGAATGAGCCGAGATTACAGTGAACATTGGAGTGATTCTGAGAATTCAGAGGATGTGGAAGATGACTACGGAGGAAGACGATCGGAGAGAAGTCCGAAAGTGCCACGGAAGGATAGAGACAACAAGGGAATTGTCAAGGACTGGGACGATCCGAGATTGTTCACCCTGACCGCATTGCGGAGGCGCGGTTTCCCCGGGGAGGCGATTAATAATTTCTGCGCCCAAATGGGGGTCACTGGGGCTCAGATATGAATGTTTTTTTATCAGTTTATAGAGCAGATCTTTTGAAATTCAAATTCTAGGTGACTTTGGATAGTGGATCCACAAATGTTAGAATCCTGCGTTCGAGACACCCTGAATTTAACGGCGCCACGAGTTCTCGCAGTGCTGGACCCATTGAAGGTCACATAGAGCTGGAATTCTTTTAGCAGTTACAGAATTTCCCGACGATCGTCGATCTGACTGCGTCACTAACGCGACTCCCCTGATCAGCGCGATTCAATTGTTACCTGTAATTAATTCGCTTTCATATAGAGAAATCTAGATCTTGGTTACTCTTACTAATTTTATTTGAAGCACAATCATCCATTGGATCAAGAAGCTTCTAACAAATGCCAAATGCCCAAAAGATTGTTCACCCTGACCGCATTGCGGTGGCGAGGTTTCCCCGGGGAGGCGATTAATAATTTCTGCGCCCAAATGGGGGTCACTGGGGCTCAGATATGAATGTTTTTTTATCAGTTTATAGAGCAGATCTTTTGAAATTCAAATTCTAGGTGACTTTGGATAGTGTATCCACAAATGTTAGAATCCTGCGTTCGAGACACCCTGAATTTAACGGCGGAAGGCGAATCTCCTCAACCAGAAACGACGAAAGGTGAAATTGAAAAGGATGCTGGTGAGGAAGTCAAAAAGGATAATGATTCCACTTCACAAGCGAATAAAAAAGATAATTTGGATGATAAGCAACAGGAGGTTGATTCCAGCAAATCTCATCATGGTCAGAAGAGACCCAGTTCGAGAGGTGGGCGATCCGATATGAGAGGTCCTTCTACGCGAGGTTACATTATGTATCGTGTGGGAAACAGCTGGAGCAGACGCGGCGGTAGCGGTAGTATAAGAATGAGCCGAGATTACAGTGAACATTGGAGTGATTCTGAGAATTCAGAGGATGTGGAAGATGACTACGGAGGAAGACGATCGGAGAGAAGTCCGAAAGTGCCACGGAAGGATAGAGACAACAAGGGAATTGTCAAGGACTGGGACGATCCGAGATTGTTCACCCTGACCGCATTGCGGAGGCGCGGTTTCCCCGGGGAGGCGATTAATAATTTCTGCGCCCAAATGGGGGTCACTGGGGCTCAGATATGAATGTTTTTTTATCAGTTTATAGAGCAGATCTTTTGAAATTCAAATTCTAGGTGACTTTGGATAGTGGATCCACAAATGTTAGAATCCTGCGTTCGAGACACCCTGAATTTAACGGCGCCACGAGTTCTCGCAGTGCTGGACCCATTGAAGGTCACATAGAGCTGGAATTCTTTTAGCAGTTACAGAATTTCCCGACGATCGTCGATCTGACTGCGTCACTAACGCGACTCCCCTGATCAGCGCGATTCAATTGTTACCTGTAATTAATTCGCTTTCATATAGAGAAATCTAGATCTTGGTTACTCTTACTAATTTTATTTGAAGCACAATCATCCATTGGATCAAGAAGCTTCTAACAAATGCCAAATGCCCAAAAGATTGTTCACCCTGACCGCATTGCGGTGGCGCGGTTTCCCCGGGGAGGCGATTAATAATTTCTGCGCCCAAATGGGGGTCACTGGGGCTCAGATATGAATGTTTTTTTATCAGTTTATAGAGCAGATCTTTTGAAATTCAAATTCTAGGTGACTTTGGATAGTGTATCCACAAATGTTAGAATCCTGCGTTCGAGACACCCTGAATTTAACGGCGGAAGGCGAATCTCCTCAACCAGAAACGACGAAAGGTGAAATTGAAAAGGATGCTGGTGAGGAAGTCAAAAAGGATAATGATTCCACTTCACAAGCGAATAAAAAAGATAATTTGGATGATAAGCAACAGGAGGTTGATTCCAGCAAATCTCATCATGGTCAGAAGAGACCCAGTTCGAGAGGTGGGCGATCCGATATGAGAGGTCCTTCTACGCGAGGTTACATTATGTATCGTGTGGGAAACAGCTGGAGCAGACGCGGCGGTAGCGGTAGTATAAGAATGAGCCGAGATTACAGTGAACATTGGAGTGATTCTGAGAATTCAGAGGATGTGGAAGATGACTACGGAGGAAGACGATCGGAGAGAAGTCCGAAAGTGCCACGGAAGGATAGAGACAACAAGGGAATTGTCAAGGACTGGGACGATCCGAGATTGTTCACCCTGACCGCATTGCGGAGGCGCGGTTTCCCCGGGGAGGCGATTAATAATTTCTGCGCCCAAATGGGGGTCACTGGGGCTCAGATATGAATGTTTTTTTATCAGTTTATAGAGCAGATCTTTTGAAATTCAAATTCTAGGTGACTTTGGATAGTGGATCCACAAATGTTAGAATCCTGCGTTCGAGACACCCTGAATTTAACGGCGCCACGAGTTCTCGCAGTGCTGGACCCATTGAAGGTCACATAGAGCTGGAATTCTTTTAGCAGTTACAGAATTTCCCGACGATCGTCGATCTGACTGCGTCACTAACGCGACTCCCCTGATCAGCGCGATTCAATTGTTACCTGTAATTAATTCGCTTTCATATAGAGAAATCTAGATCTTGGTTACTCTTACTAATTTTATTTGAAGCACAATCATCCATTGGATCAAGAAGCTTCTAACAAATGCCAAATGCCCAAAAGATTGTTCACCCTGACCGCATTGCGGTGGCGCGGTTTCCCCGGGGAGGCGATTAATAATTTCTGCGCCCAAATGGGGGTCACTGGGGCTCAGATATGAATGTTTTTTTATCAGTTTATAGAGCAGATCTTTTGAAATTCAAATTCTAGGTGACTTTGGATAGTGTATCCACAAATGTTAGAATCCTGCGTTCGAGACACCCTGAATTTAACGGCGGAAGGCGAATCTCCTCAACCAGAAACGACGAAAGGTGAAATTGAAAAGGATGCTGGTGAGGAAGTCAAAAAGGATAATGATTCCACTTCACAAGCGAATAAAAAAGATAATTTGGATGATAAGCAACAGGAGGTTGATTCCAGCAAATCTCATCATGGTCAGAAGAGACCCAGTTCGAGAGGTGGGCGATCCGATATGAGAGGTCCTTCTACGCGAGGTTACATTATGTATCGTGTGGGAAACAGCTGGAGCAGACGCGGCGGTAGCGGTAGTATAAGAATGAGCCGAGATTACAGTGAACATTGGAGTGATTCTGAGAATTCAGAGGATGTGGAAGATGACTACGGAGGAAGACGATCGGAGAGAAGTCCGAAAGTGCCACGGAAGGATAGAGACAACAAGGGAATTGTCAAGGACTGGGACGATCCGAGATTGTTCACCCTGACCGCATTGCGGAGGCGCGGTTTCCCCGGGGAGGCGATTAATAATTTCTGCGCCCAAATGGGGCTCACTGGGGCTCAGATATGAATGTTTTTTTATCAGTTTATAGAGCAGATCTTTTGAAATTCAAATTCTAGGTGACTTTGGATAGTGGATCCACAAATGTTAGAATCCTGCGTTCGAGACACCCTGAATTTAACGGCGCCACGAGTTCTCGCAGTGCTGGACCCATTGAAGGTCACATAGAGCTGGAATTCTTTTAGCAGTTACAGAATTTCCCGACGATCGTCGATCTGACTGCGTCACTAACGCGACTCCCCTGATCAGCGCGATTCAATTGTTACCTGTAATTAATTCGCTTTCATATAGAGAAATCTAGATCTTGGTTACTCTTACTAATTTTATTTGAAGCACAATCATCCATTGGATCAAGAAGCTTCTAACAAATGCCAAATGCCCAAAAGATTGTTCACCCTGACCGCATTGCGGTGGCGCGGTTTCCCCGGGGAGGCGATTAATAATTTCTGCGCCCAAATGGGGGTCACTGGGGCTCAGATATGAATGTTTTTTTATCAGTTTATAGAGCAGATCTTTTGAAATTCAAATTCTAGGTGACTTTGGATAGTGTATCCACAAATGTTAGAATCCTGCGTTCGAGACACCCTGAATTTAACGGCGGAAGGCGAATCTCCTCAACCAGAAACGACGAAAGGTGAAATTGAAAAGGATGCTGGTGAGGAAGTCAAAAAGGATAATGATTCCACTTCACAAGCGAATAAAAAAGATAATTTGGATGATAAGCAACAGGAGGTTGATTCCAGCAAATCTCATCATGGTCAGAAGAGACCCAGTTCGAGAGGTGGGCGATCCGATATGAGAGGTCCTTCTACGCGAGGTTACATTATGTATCGTGTGGGAAACAGCTGGAGCAGACGCGGCGGTAGCGGTAGTATAAGAATGAGCCGAGATTACAGTGAACATTGGAGTGATTCTGAGAATTCAGAGGATGTGGAAGATGACTACGGAGGAAGACGATCGGAGAGAAGTCCGAAAGTGCCACGGAAGGATAGAGACAACAAGGGAATTGTCAAGGACTGGGACGATCCGAGATTGTTCACCCTGACCGCATTGCGGAGGCGCGGTTTCCCCGGGGAGGCGATTAATAATTTCTGCGCCCAAATGGGGGTCACTGGGGCTCAGATATGAATGTTTTTTTATCAGTTTATAGAGCAGATCTTTTGAAATTCAAATTCTAGGTGACTTTGGATAGTGGATCCACAAATGTTAGAATCCTGCGTTCGAGACACCCTGAATTTAACGGCGCCACGAGTTCTCGCAGTGCTGGACCCATTGAAGGTCACATAGAGCTGGAATTCTTTTAGCAGTTACAGAATTTCCCGACGATCGTCGATCTGACTGCGTCACTAACGCGACTCCCCTGATCAGCGCGATTCAATTGTTACCTGTAATTAATTCGCTTTCATATAGAGAAATCTAGATCTTGGTTACTCTTACTAATTTTATTTGAAGCACAATCATCCATTGGATCAAGAAGCTTCTAACAAATGCCAAATGCCCAAAAGATTGTTCACCCTGACCGCATTGCGGTGGCGCGGTTTCCCCGGGGAGGCGATTAATAATTTCTGCGCCCAAATGGGGGTCACTGGGGCTCAGATATGAATGTTTTTTTATCAGTTTATAGAGCAGATCTTTTGAAATTCAAATTCTAGGTGACTTTGGATAGTGTATCCACAAATGTTAGAATCCTGCGTTCGAGACACCCTGAATTTAACGGCGGAAGGCGAATCTCCTCAACCAGAAACGACGAAAGGTGAAATTGAAAAGGATGCTGGTGAGGAAGTCAAAAAGGATAATGATTCCACTTCACAAGCGAATAAAAAAGATAATTTGGATGATAAGCAACAGGAGGTTGATTCCAGCAAATCTCATCATGGTCAGAAGAGACCCAGTTCGAGAGGTGGGCGATCCGATATGAGAGGTCCTTCTACGCGAGGTTACATTATGTATCGTGTGGGAAACAGCTGGAGCAGACGCGGCGGTAGCGGTAGTATAAGAATGAGCCGAGATTACAGTGAACATTGGAGTGATTCTGAGAATTCAGAGGATGTGGAAGATGACTACGGAGGAAGACGATCGGAGAGAAGTCCGAAAGTGCCACGGAAGGATAGAGACAACAAGGGAATTGTCAAGGACTGGGACGATCCGAGATTGTTCACCCTGACCGCATTGCGGAGGCGCGGTTTCCCCGGGGAGGCGATTAATAATTTCTGCGCCCAAATGGGGGTCACTGGGGCTCAGATATGAATGTTTTTTTATCAGTTTATAGAGCAGATCTTTTGAAATTCAAATTCTAGGTGACTTTGGATAGTGGATCCACAAATGTTAGAATCCTGCGTTCGAGACACCCTGAATTTAACGGCGCCACGAGTTCTCGCAGTGCTGGACCCATTGAAGGTCACATAGAGCTGGAATTCTTTTAGCAGTTACAGAATTTCCCGACGATCGTCGATCTGACTGCGTCACTAACGCGACTCCCCTGATCAGCGCGATTCAATTGTTACCTGTAATTAATTCGCTTTCATATAGAGAAATCTAGATCTTGGTTACTCTTACTAATTTTATTTGAAGCACAATCATCCATTGGATCAAGAAGCTTCTAACAAATGCCAAATGCCCAAAAGATTGTTCACCCTGACCGCATTGCGGTGGCGCGGTTTCCCCGGGGAGGCGATTAATAATTTCTGCGCCCAAATGGGGGTCACTGGGGCTCAGATATGAATGTTTTTTTATCAGTTTATAGAGCAGATCTTTTGAAATTCAAATTCTAGGTGACTTTGGATAGTGTATCCACAAATGTTAGAATCCTGCGTTCGAGACACCCTGAATTTAACGGCGGAAGGCGAATCTCCTCAACCAGAAACGACGAAAGGTGAAATTGAAAAGGATGCTGGTGAGGAAGTCAAAAAGGATAATGATTCCACTTCACAAGCGAATAAAAAAGATAATTTGGATGATAAGCAACAGGAGGTTGATTCCAGCAAATCTCATCATGGTCAGAAGAGACCCAGTTCGAGAGGTGGGCGATCCGATATGAGAGGTCCTTCTACGCGAGGTTACATTATGTATCGTGTGGGAAACAGCTGGAGCAGACGCGGCGGTAGCGGTAGTATAAGAATGAGCCGAGATTACAGTGAACATTGGAGTGATTCTGAGAATTCAGAGGATGTGGAAGATGACTACGGAGGAAGACGATCGGAGAGAAGTCCGAAAGTGCCACGGAAGGATAGAGACAACAAGGGAATTGTCAAGGACTGGGACGATCCGAGATTGTTCACCCTGACCGCATTGCGGAGGCGCGGTTTCCCCGGGGAGGCGATTAATAATTTCTGCGCCCAAATGGGGGTCACTGGGGCTCAGATATGAATGTTTTTTTATCAGTTTATAGAGCAGATCTTTTGAAATTCAAATTCTAGGTGACTTTGGATAGTGGATCCACAAATGTTAGAATCCTGCGTTCGAGACACCCTGAATTTAACGGCGCCACGAGTTCTCGCAGTGCTGGACCCATTGAAGGTCACATAGAGCTGGAATTCTTTTAGCAGTTACAGAATTTCCCGACGATCGTCGATCTGACTGCGTCACTAACGCGACTCCCCTGATCAGCGCGATTCAATTGTTACCTGTAATTAATTCGCTTTCATATAGAGAAATCTAGATCTTGGTTACTCTTACTAATTTTATTTGAAGCACAATCATCCATTGGATCAAGAAGCTTCTAACAAATGCCAAATGCCCAAAAGATTGTTCACCCTGACCGCATTGCGGTGGCGCGGTTTCCCCGGGGAGGCGATTAATAATTTCTGCGCCCAAATGGGGGTCACTGGGGCTCAGATATGAATGTTTTTTTATCAGTTTATAGAGCAGATCTTTTGAAATTCAAATTCTAGGTGACTTTGGATAGTGTATCCACAAATGTTAGAATCCTGCGTTCGAGACACCCTGAATTTAACGGCGGAAGGCGAATCTCCTCAACCAGAAACGACGAAAGGTGAAATTGAAAAGGATGCTGGTGAGGAAGTCAAAAAGGATAATGATTCCACTTCACAAGCGAATAAAAAAGATAATTTGGATGATAAGCAACAGGAGGTTGATTCCAGCAAATCTCATCATGGTCAGAAGAGACCCAGTTCGAGAGGTGGGCGATCCGATATGAGAGGTCCTTCTACGCGAGGTTACATTATGTATCGTGTGGGAAACAGCTGGAGCAGACGCGGCGGTAGCGGTAGTATAAGAATGAGCCGAGATTACAGTGAACATTGGAGTGATTCTGAGAATTCAGAGGATGTGGAAGATGACTACGGAGGAAGACGATCGGAGAGAAGTCCGAAAGTGCCACGGAAGGATAGAGACAACAAGGGAATTGTCAAGGACTGGGACGATCCGAGATTGTTCACCCTGACCGCATTGCGGAGGCGCGGTTTCCCCGGGGAGGCGATTAATAATTTCTGCGCCCAAATGGGGGTCACTGGGGCTCAGATATGAATGTTTTTTTATCAGTTTATAGAGCAGATCTTTTGAAATTCAAATTCTAGGTGACTTTGGATAGTGGATCCACAAATGTTAGAATCCTGCGTTCGAGACACCCTGAATTTAACGGCGCCACGAGTTCTCGCAGTGCTGGACCCATTGAAGGTCACATAGAGCTGGAATTCTTTTAGCAGTTACAGAATTTCCCGACGATCGTCGATCTGACTGCGTCACTAACGCGACTCCCCTGATCAGCGCGATTCAATTGTTACCTGTAATTAATTCGCTTTCATATAGAGAAATCTAGATCTTGGTTACTCTTACTAATTTTATTTGAAGCACAATCATCCATTGGATCAAGAAGCTTCTAACAAATGCCAAATGCCCAAAAGATTGTTCACCCTGACCGCATTGCGGTGGCGCGGTTTCCCCGGGGAGGCGATTAATAATTTCTGCGCCCAAATGGGGGTCACTGGGGCTCAGATATGAATGTTTTTTTATCAGTTTATAGAGCAGATCTTTTGAAATTCAAATTCTAGGTGACTTTGGATAGTGTATCCACAAATGTTAGAATCCTGCGTTCGAGACACCCTGAATTTAACGGCGGAAGGCGAATCTCCTCAACCAGAAACGACGAAAGGTGAAATTGAAAAGGATGCTGGTGAGGAAGTCAAAAAGGATAATGATTCCACTTCACAAGCGAATAAAAAAGATAATTTGGATGATAAGCAACAGGAGGTTGATTCCAGCAAATCTCATCATGGTCAGAAGAGACCCAGTTCGAGAGGTGGGCGATCCGATATGAGAGGTCCTTCTACGCGAGGTTACATTATGTATCGTGTGGGAAACAGCTGGAGCAGACGCGGCGGTAGCGGTAGTATAAGAATGAGCCGAGATTACAGTGAACATTGGAGTGATTCTGAGAATTCAGAGGATGTGGAAGATGACTACGGAGGAAGACGATCGGAGAGAAGTCCGAAAGTGCCACGGAAGGATAGAGACAACAAGGGAATTGTCAAGGACTGGGACGATCCGAGATTGTTCACCCTGACCGCATTGCGGAGGCGCGGTTTCCCCGGGGAGGCGATTAATAATTTCTGCGCCCAAATGGGGGTCACTGGGGCTCAGATATGAATGTTTTTTTATCAGTTTATAGAGCAGATCTTTTGAAATTCAAATTCTAGGTGACTTTGGATAGTGGATCCACAAATGTTAGAATCCTGCGTTCGAGACACCCTGAATTTAACGGCGCCACGAGTTCTCGCAGTGCTGGACCCATTGAAGGTCACATAGAGCTGGAATTCTTTTAGCAGTTACAGAATTTCCCGACGATCGTCGATCTGACTGCGTCACTAACGCGACTCCCCTGATCAGCGCGATTCAATTGTTACCTGTAATTAATTCGCTTTCATATAGAGAAATCTAGATCTTGGTTACTCTTACTAATTTTATTTGAAGCACAATCATCCATTGGATCAAGAAGCTTCTAACAAATGCCAAATGCCCAAAAGATTGTTCACCCTGACCGCATTGCGGTGGCGCGGTTTCCCCGGGGAGGCGATTAATAATTTCTGCGCCCAAATGGGGGTAACTGGGGCTCAGATATGAATGTTTTTTTATCAGTTTATATAGCAGATCTTTTGAAATTCAAATTCTAGGTGACTTTGGATAGTGTATCCACAAATGTTAGAATCCTGCGTTCGAGACACCCTGAATTTAACGGCGGAAGGCGAATCTCCTCAACCAGAAACGACGAAAGGTGAAATTGAAAAGGATGCTGGTGAGGAAGTCAAAAAGGATAATGATTCCACTTCACAAGCGAATAAAAAAGATAATTTGGATGATAAGCAACAGGAGGTTGATTCCAGCAAATCTCATCATGGTCAGAAGAGACCCAGTTCGAGAGGTGGGCGATCCGATATGAGAGGTCCTTCTACGCGAGGTTACATTATGTATCGTGTGGGAAACAGCTGGAGCAGACGCGGCGGTAGCGGTAGTATAAGAATGAGCCGAGATTACAGTGAACATTGGAGTGATTCTGAGAATTCAGAGGATGTGGAAGATGACTACGGAGGAAGACGATCGGAGAGAAGTCCGAAAGTGCCACGGAAGGATAGAGACAACAAGGGAATTGTCAAGGACTGGGACGATCCGAGATTGTTCACCCTGACCGCATTGCGGAGGCGCGGTTTCCCCGGGGAGGCGATTAATAATTTCTGCGCCCAAATGGGGGTCACTGGGGCTCAGATATGAATGTTTTTTTATCAGTTTATAGAGCAGATCTTTTGAAATTCAAATTCTAGGTGACTTTGGATAGTGGATCCACAAATGTTAGAATCCTGCGTTCGAGACACCCTGAATTTAACGGCGCCACGAGTTCTCGCAGTGCTGGACCCATTGAAGGTCACATAGAGCTGGAATTCTTTTAGCAGTTACAGAATTTCCCGACGATCGTCGATCTGACTGCGTCACTAACGCGACTCCCCTGATCAGCGCGATTCAATTGTTACCTGTAATTAATTCGCTTTCATATAGAGAAATCTAGATCTTGGTTACTCTTACTAATTTTATTTGAAGCACAATCATCCATTGGATCAAGAAGCTTCTAACAAATGCCAAATGCCCAAAAGATTGTTCACCCTGACCGCATTGCGGTGGCGCGGTTTCCCCGGGGAGGCGATTAATAATTTCTGCGCCCAAATGGGGGTCACTGGGGCTCAGATATGAATGTTTTTTTATCAGTTTATAGAGCAGATCTTTTGAAATTCAAATTCTAGGTGACTTTGGATAGTGTATCCACAAATGTTAGAATCCTGCGTTCGAGACACCCTGAATTTAACGGCGGAAGGCGAATCTCCTCAACCAGAAACGACGAAAGGTGAAATTGAAAAGGATGCTGGTGAGGAAGTCAAAAAGGATAATGATTCCACTTCACAAGCGAATAAAAAAGATAATTTGGATGATAAGCAACAGGAGGTTGATTCCAGCAAATCTCATCATGGTCAGAAGAGACCCAGTTCGAGAGGTGGGCGATCCGATATGAGAGGTCCTTCTACGCGAGGTTACATTATGTATCGTGTGGGAAACAGCTGGAGCAGACGCGGCGGTAGCGGTAGTATAAGAATGAGCCGAGATTACAGTGAACATTGGAGTGATTCTGAGAATTCAGAGGATGTGGAAGATGACTACGGAGGAAGACGATCGGAGAGAAGTCCGAAAGTGCCACGGAAGGATAGAGACAACAAGGGAATTGTCAAGGACTGGGACGATCCGAGATTGTTCACCCTGACCGCATTGCGGAGGCGCGGTTTCCCCGGGGAGGCGATTAATAATTTCTGCGCCCAAATGGGGGTCACTGGGGCTCAGATATGAATGTTTTTTTATCAGTTTATAGAGCAGATCTTTTGAAATTCAAATTCTAGGTGACTTTGGATAGTGGATCCACAAATGTTAGAATCCTGCGTTCGAGACACCCTGAATTTAACGGCGCCACGAGTTCTCGCAGTGCTGGACCCATTGAAGGTCACATAGAGCTGGAATTCTTTTAGCAGTTACAGAATTTCCCGACGATCGTCGATCTGACTGCGTCACTAACGCGACTCCCCTGATCAGCGCGATTCAATTGTTACCTGTAATTAATTCGCTTTCATATAGAGAAATCTAGATCTTGGTTACTCTTACTAATTTTATTTGAAGCACAATCATCCATTGGATCAAGAAGCTTCTAACAAATGCCAAATGCCCAAAAGATTGTTCACCCTGACCGCATTGCGGTGGCGCGGTTTCCCCGGGGAGGCGATTAATAATTTCTGCGCCCAAATGGGGGTCACTGGGGCTCAGATATGAATGTTTTTTTATCAGTTTATAGAGCAGATCTTTTGAAATTCAAATTCTAGGTGACTTTGGATAGTGTATCCACAAATGTTAGAATCCTGCGTTCGAGACACCCTGAATTTAACGGCGGAAGGCGAATCTCCTCAACCAGAAACGACGAAAGGTGAAATTGAAAAGGATGCTGGTGAGGAAGTCAAAAAGGATAATGATTCCACTTCACAAGCGAATAAAAAAGATAATTTGGATGATAAGCAACAGGAGGTTGATTCCAGCAAATCTCATCATGGTCAGAAGAGACCCAGTTCGAGAGGTGGGCGATCCGATATGAGAGGTCCTTCTACGCGAGGTTACATTATGTATCGTGTGGGAAACAGCTGGAGCAGACGCGGCGGTAGCGGTAGTATAAGAATGAGCCGAGATTACAGTGAACATTGGAGTGATTCTGAGAATTCAGAGGATGTGGAAGATGACTACGGAGGAAGACGATCGGAGAGAAGTCCGAAAGTGCCACGGAAGGATAGAGACAACAAGGGAATTGTCAAGGACTGGGACGATCCGAGATTGTTCACCCTGACCGCATTGCGGAGGCGCGGTTTCCCCGGGGAGGCGATTAATAATTTCTGCGCCCAAATGGGGGTCACTGGGGCTCAGATATGAATGTTTTTTTATCAGTTTATAGAGCAGATCTTTTGAAATTCAAATTCTAGGTGACTTTGGATAGTGTATCCACAAATGTTAGAATCCTGCGTTCGAGACACCCTGAATTTAACGGCGGAAGGCGAATCTCCTCAACCAGAAACGACGAAAGGTGAAATTGAAAAGGATGCTGGTGAGGAAGTCAAAAAGGATAATGATTCCACTTCACAAGCGAATAAAAAAGATAATTTGGATGATAAGCAACAGGAGGTTGATTCCAGCAAATCTCATCATGGTCAGAAGAGACCCAGTTCGAGAGGTGGGCGATCCGATATGAGAGGTCCTTCTACGCGAGGTTACATTATGTATCGTGTGGGAAACAGCTGGAGCAGACGCGGCGGTAGCGGTAGTATAAGAATGAGCCGAGATTACAGTGAACATTGGAGTGATTCTGAGAATTCAGAGGATGTGGAAGATGACTACGGAGGAAGACGATCGGAGAGAAGTCCGAAAGTGCCACGGAAGGATAGAGACAACAAGGGAATTGTCAAGGACTGGGACGATCCGAGATTGTTCACCCTGACCGCATTGCGGAGGCGCGGTTTCCCCGGGGAGGCGATTAATAATTTCTGCGCCCAAATGGGGGTCACTGGGGCTCAGATATGAATGTTTTTTTATCAGTTTATAGAGCAGATCTTTTGAAATTCAAATTCTAGGTGACTTTGGATAGTGGATCCACAAATGTTAGAATCCTGCGTTCGAGACACCCTGAATTTAACGGCGCCACGAGTTCTCGCAGTGCTGGACCCATTGAAGGTCACATAGAGCTGGAATTCTTTTAGCAGTTACAGAATTTCCCGACGATCGTCGATCTGACTGCGTCACTAACGCGACTCCCCTGATCAGCGCGATTCAATTGTTACCTGTAATTAATTCGCTTTCATATAGAGAAATCTAGATCTTGGTTACTCTTACTAATTTTATTTGAAGCACAATCATCCATTGGATCAAGAAGCTTCTAACAAATGCCAAATGCCCAAAAGATTGTTCACCCTGACCGCATTGCGGTGGCGCGGTTTCCCCGGGGAGGCGATTAATAATTTCTGCGCCCAAATGGGGGTCACTGGGGCTCAGATATGAATGTTTTTTTATCAGTTTATAGAGCAGATCTTTTGAAATTCAAATTCTAGGTGACTTTGGATAGTGTATCCACAAATGTTAGAATCCTGCGTTCGAGACACCCTGAATTTAACGGCGGAAGGCGAATCTCCTCAACCAGAAACGACGAAAGGTGAAATTGAAAAGGATGCTGGTGAGGAAGTCAAAAAGGATAATGATTCCACTTCACAAGCGAATAAAAAAGATAATTTGGATGATAAGCAACAGGAGGTTGATTCCAGCAAATCTCATCATGGTCAGAAGAGACCCAGTTCGAGAGGTGGGCGATCCGATATGAGAGGTCCTTCTACGCGAGGTTACATTATGTATCGTGTGGGAAACAGCTGGAGCAGACGCGGCGGTAGCGGTAGTATAAGAATGAGCCGAGATTACAGTGAACATTGGAGTGATTCTGAGAATTCAGAGGATGTGGAAGATGACTACGGAGGAAGACGATCGGAGAGAAGTCCGAAAGTGCCACGGAAGGATAGAGACAACAAGGGAATTGTCAAGGACTGGGACGATCCGAGATTGTTCACCCTGACCGCATTGCGGAGGCGCGGTTTCCCCGGGGAGGCGATTAATAATTTCTGCGCCCAAATGGGGGTCACTGGGGCTCAGATATGAATGTTTTTTTATCAGTTTATAGAGCAGATCTTTTGAAATTCAAATTCTAGGTGACTTTGGATAGTGGATCCACAAATGTTAGAATCCTGCGTTCGAGACACCCTGAATTTAACGGCGCCACGAGTTCTCGCAGTGCTGGACCCATTGAAGGTCACATAGAGCTGGAATTCTTTTAGCAGTTACAGAATTTCCCGACGATCGTCGATCTGACTGCGTCACTAACGCGACTCCCCTGATCAGCGCGATTCAATTGTTACCTGTAATTAATTCGCTTTCATATAGAGAAATCTAGATCTTGGTTACTCTTACTAATTTTATTTGAAGCACAATCATCCATTGGATCAAGAAGCTTCTAACAAATGCCAAATGCCCAAAAGATTGTTCACCCTGACCGCATTGCGGTGGCGCGGTTTCCCCGGGGAGGCGATTAATAATTTCTGCGCCCAAATGGGGGTAACTGGGGCTCAGATATGAATGTTTTTTTATCAGTTTATATAGCAGATCTTTTGAAATTCAAATTCTAGGTGACTTTGGATAGTGTATCCACAAATGTTAGAATCCTGCGTTCGAGACACCCTGAATTTAACGGCGGAAGGCGAATCTCCTCAACCAGAAACGACGAAAGGTGAAATTGAAAAGGATGCTGGTGAGGAAGTCAAAAAGGATAATGATTCCACTTCACAAGCGAATAAAAAAGATAATTTGGATGATAAGCAACAGGAGGTTGATTCCAGCAAATCTCATCATGGTCAGAAGAGACCCAGTTCGAGAGGTGGGCGATCCGATATGAGAGGTCCTTCTACGCGAGGTTACATTATGTATCGTGTGGGAAACAGCTGGAGCAGACGCGGCGGTAGCGGTAGTATAAGAATGAGCCGAGATTACAGTGAACATTGGAGTGATTCTGAGAATTCAGAGGATGTGGAAGATGACTACGGAGGAAGACGATCGGAGAGAAGTCCGAAAGTGCCACGGAAGGATAGAGACAACAAGGGAATTGTCAAGGACTGGGACGATCCGAGATTGTTCACCCTGACCGCATTGCGGAGGCGCGGTTTCCCCGGGGAGGCGATTAATAATTTCTGCGCCCAAATGGGGGTCACTGGGGCTCAGATATGAATGTTTTTTTATCAGTTTATAGAGCAGATCTTTTGAAATTCAAATTCTAGGTGACTTTGGATAGTGGATCCACAAATGTTAGAATCCTGCGTTCGAGACACCCTGAATTTAACGGCGCCACGAGTTCTCGCAGTGCTGGACCCATTGAAGGTCACATAGAGCTGGAATTCTTTTAGCAGTTACAGAATTTCCCGACGATCGTCGATCTGACTGCGTCACTAACGCGACTCCCCTGATCAGCGCGATTCAATTGTTACCTGTAATTAATTCGCTTTCATATAGAGAAATCTAGATCTTGGTTACTCTTACTAATTTTATTTGAAGCACAATCATCCATTGGATCAAGAAGCTTCTAACAAATGCCAAATGCCCAAAAGATTGTTCACCCTGACCGCATTGCGGTGGCGCGGTTTCCCCGGGGAGGCGATTAATAATTTCTGCGCCCAAATGGGGGTCACTGGGGCTCAGATATGAATGTTTTTTTATCAGTTTATAGAGCAGATCTTTTGAAATTCAAATTCTAGGTGACTTTGGATAGTGTATCCACAAATGTTAGAATCCTGCGTTCGAGACACCCTGAATTTAACGGCGGAAGGCGAATCTCCTCAACCAGAAACGACGAAAGGTGAAATTGAAAAGGATGCTGGTGAGGAAGTCAAAAAGGATAATGATTCCACTTCACAAGCGAATAAAAAAGATAATTTGGATGATAAGCAACAGGAGGTTGATTCCAGCAAATCTCATCATGGTCAGAAGAGACCCAGTTCGAGAGGTGGGCGATCCGATATGAGAGGTCCTTCTACGCGAGGTTACATTATGTATCGTGTGGGAAACAGCTGGAGCAGACGCGGCGGTAGCGGTAGTATAAGAATGAGCCGAGATTACAGTGAACATTGGAGTGATTCTGAGAATTCAGAGGATGTGGAAGATGACTACGGAGGAAGACGATCGGAGAGAAGTCCGAAAGTGCCACGGAAGGATAGAGACAACAAGGGAATTGTCAAGGACTGGGACGATCCGAGATTGTTCACCCTGACCGCATTGCGGAGGCGCGGTTTCCCCGGGGAGGCGATTAATAATTTCTGCGCCCAAATGGGGGTCACTGGGGCTCAGATATGAATGTTTTTTTATCAGTTTATAGAGCAGATCTTTTGAAATTCAAATTCTAGGTGACTTTGGATAGTGGATCCACAAATGTTAGAATCCTGCGTTCGAGACACCCTGAATTTAACGGCGCCACGAGTTCTCGCAGTGCTGGACCCATTGAAGGTCACATAGAGCTGGAATTCTTTTAGCAGTTACAGAATTTCCCGACGATCGTCGATCTGACTGCGTCACTAACGCGACTCCCCTGATCAGCGCGATTCAATTGTTACCTGTAATTAATTCGCTTTCATATAGAGAAATCTAGATCTTGGTTACTCTTACTAATTTTATTTGAAGCACAATCATCCATTGGATCAAGAAGCTTCTAACAAATGCCAAATGCCCAAAAGATTGTTCACCCTGACCGCATTGCGGTGGCGCGGTTTCCCCGGGGAGGCGATTAATAATTTCTGCGCCCAAATGGGGGTCACTGGGGCTCAGATATGAATGTTTTTTTATCAGTTTATAGAGCAGATCTTTTGAAATTCAAATTCTAGGTGACTTTGGATAGTGTATCCACAAATGTTAGAATCCTGCGTTCGAGACACCCTGAATTTAACGGCGGAAGGCGAATCTCCTCAACCAGAAACGACGAAAGGTGAAATTGAAAAGGATGCTGGTGAGGAAGTCAAAAAGGATAATGATTCCACTTCACAAGCGAATAAAAAAGATAATTTGGATGATAAGCAACAGGAGGTTGATTCCAGCAAATCTCATCATGGTCAGAAGAGACCCAGTTCGAGAGGTGGGCGATCCGATATGAGAGGTCCTTCTACGCGAGGTTACATTATGTATCGTGTGGGAAACAGCTGGAGCAGACGCGGCGGTAGCGGTAGTATAAGAATGAGCCGAGATTACAGTGAACATTGGAGTGATTCTGAGAATTCAGAGGATGTGGAAGATGACTACGGAGGAAGACGATCGGAGAGAAGTCCGAAAGTGCCACGGAAGGATAGAGACAACAAGGGAATTGTCAAGGACTGGGACGATCCGAGATTGTTCACCCTGACCGCATTGCGGAGGCGCGGTTTCCCCGGGGAGGCGATTAATAATTTCTGCGCCCAAATGGGGGTCACTGGGGCTCAGATATGAATGTTTTTTTATCAGTTTATAGAGCAGATCTTTTGAAATTCAAATTCTAGGTGACTTTGGATAGTGGATCCACAAATGTTAGAATCCTGCGTTCGAGACACCCTGAATTTAACGGCGCCACGAGTTCTCGCAGTGCTGGACCCATTGAAGGTCACATAGAGCTGGAATTCTTTTAGCAGTTACAGAATTTCCCGACGATCGTCGATCTGACTGCGTCACTAACGCGACTCCCCTGATCAGCGCGATTCAATTGTTACCTGTAATTAATTCGCTTTCATATAGAGAAATCTAGATCTTGGTTACTCTTACTAATTTTATTTGAAGCACAATCATCCATTGGATCAAGAAGCTTCTAACAAATGCCAAATGCCCAAAAGATTGTTCACCCTGACCGCATTGCGGTGGCGCGGTTTCCCCGGGGAGGCGATTAATAATTTCTGCGCCCAAATGGGGGTCACTGGGGCTCAGATATGAATGTTTTTTTATCAGTTTATAGAGCAGATCTTTTGAAATTCAAATTCTAGGTGACTTTGGATAGTGTATCCACAAATGTTAGAATCCTGCGTTCGAGACACCCTGAATTTAACGGCGGAAGGCGAATCTCCTCAACCAGAAACGACGAAAGGTGAAATTGAAAAGGATGCTGGTGAGGAAGTCAAAAAGGATAATGATTCCACTTCACAAGCGAATAAAAAAGATAATTTGGATGATAAGCAACAGGAGGTTGATTCCAGCAAATCTCATCATGGTCAGAAGAGACCCAGTTCGAGAGGTGGGCGATCCGATATGAGAGGTCCTTCTACGCGAGGTTACATTATGTATCGTGTGGGAAACAGCTGGAGCAGACGCGGCGGTAGCGGTAGTATAAGAATGAGCCGAGATTACAGTGAACATTGGAGTGATTCTGAGAATTCAGAGGATGTGGAAGATGACTACGGAGGAAGACGATCGGAGAGAAGTCCGAAAGTGCCACGGAAGGATAGAGACAACAAGGGAATTGTCAAGGACTGGGACGATCCGAGATTGTTCACCCTGACCGCATTGCGGAGGCGCGGTTTCCCCGGGGAGGCGATTAATAATTTCTGCGCCCAAATGGGGGTCACTGGGGCTCAGATATGAATGTTTTTTTATCAGTTTATAGAGCAGATCTTTTGAAATTCAAATTCTAGGTGACTTTGGATAGTGGATCCACAAATGTTAGAATCCTGCGTTCGAGACACCCTGAATTTAACGGCGCCACGAGTTCTCGCAGTGCTGGACCCATTGAAGGTCACATAGAGCTGGAATTCTTTTAGCAGTTACAGAATTTCCCGACGATCGTCGATCTGACTGCGTCACTAACGCGACTCCCCTGATCAGCGCGATTCAATTGTTACCTGTAATTAATTCGCTTTCATATAGAGAAATCTAGATCTTGGTTACTCTTACTAATTTTATTTGAAGCACAATCATCCATTGGATCAAGAAGCTTCTAACAAATGCCAAATGCCCAAAAGATTGTTCACCCTGACCGCATTGCGGTGGCGCGGTTTCCCCGGGGAGGCGATTAATAATTTCTGCGCCCAAATGGGGGTCACTGGGGCTCAGATATGAATGTTTTTTTATCAGTTTATAGAGCAGATCTTTTGAAATTCAAATTCTAGGTGACTTTGGATAGTGTATCCACAAATGTTAGAATCCTGCGTTCGAGACACCCTGAATTTAACGGCGGAAGGCGAATCTCCTCAACCAGAAACGACGAAAGGTGAAATTGAAAAGGATGCTGGTGAGGAAGTCAAAAAGGATAATGATTCCACTTCACAAGCGAATAAAAAAGATAATTTGGATGATAAGCAACAGGAGGTTGATTCCAGCAAATCTCATCATGGTCAGAAGAGACCCAGTTCGAGAGGTGGGCGATCCGATATGAGAGGTCCTTCTACGCGAGGTTACATTATGTATCGTGTGGGAAACAGCTGGAGCAGACGCGGCGGTAGCGGTAGTATAAGAATGAGCCGAGATTACAGTGAACATTGGAGTGATTCTGAGAATTCAGAGGATGTGGAAGATGACTACGGAGGAAGACGATCGGAGAGAAGTCCGAAAGTGCCACGGAAGGATAGAGACAACAAGGGAATTGTCAAGGACTGGGACGATCCGAGATTGTTCACCCTGACCGCATTGCGGAGGCGCGGTTTCCCCGGGGAGGCGATTAATAATTTCTGCGCCCAAATGGGGGTCACTGGGGCTCAGATATGAATGTTTTTTTATCAGTTTATAGAGCAGATCTTTTGAAATTCAAATTCTAGGTGACTTTGGATAGTGGATCCACAAATGTTAGAATCCTGCGTTCGAGACACCCTGAATTTAACGGCGCCACGAGTTCTCGCAGTGCTGGACCCATTGAAGGTCACATAGAGCTGGAATTCTTTTAGCAGTTACAGAATTTCCCGACGATCGTCGATCTGACTGCGTCACTAACGCGACTCCCCTGATCAGCGCGATTCAATTGTTACCTGTAATTAATTCGCTTTCATATAGAGAAATCTAGATCTTGGTTACTCTTACTAATTTTATTTGAAGCACAATCATCCATTGGATCAAGAAGCTTCTAACAAATGCCAAATGCCCAAAAGATTGTTCACCCTGACCGCATTGCGGTGGCGCGGTTTCCCCGGGGAGGCGATTAATAATTTCTGCGCCCAAATGGGGGTCACTGGGGCTCAGATATGAATGTTTTTTTATCAGTTTATAGAGCAGATCTTTTGAAATTCAAATTCTAGGTGACTTTGGATAGTGTATCCACAAATGTTAGAATCCTGCGTTCGAGACACCCTGAATTTAACGGCGGAAGGCGAATCTCCTCAACCAGAAACGACGAAAGGTGAAATTGAAAAGGATGCTGGTGAGGAAGTCAAAAAGGATAATGATTCCACTTCACAAGCGAATAAAAAAGATAATTTGGATGATAAGCAACAGGAGGTTGATTCCAGCAAATCTCATCATGGTCAGAAGAGACCCAGTTCGAGAGGTGGGCGATCCGATATGAGAGGTCCTTCTACGCGAGGTTACATTATGTATCGTGTGGGAAACAGCTGGAGCAGACGCGGCGGTAGCGGTAGTATAAGAATGAGCCGAGATTACAGTGAACATTGGAGTGATTCTGAGAATTCAGAGGATGTGGAAGATGACTACGGAGGAAGACGATCGGAGAGAAGTCCGAAAGTGCCACGGAAGGATAGAGACAACAAGGGAATTGTCAAGGACTGGGACGATCCGAGATTGTTCACCCTGACCGCATTGCGGAGGCGCGGTTTCCCCGGGGAGGCGATTAATAATTTCTGCGCCCAAATGGGGGTCACTGGGGCTCAGATATGAATGTTTTTTTATCAGTTTATAGAGCAGATCTTTTGAAATTCAAATTCTAGGTGACTTTGGATAGTGGATCCACAAATGTTAGAATCCTGCGTTCGAGACACCCTGAATTTAACGGCGCCACGAGTTCTCGCAGTGCTGGACCCATTGAAGGTCACATAGAGCTGGAATTCTTTTAGCAGTTACAGAATTTCCCGACGATCGTCGATCTGACTGCGTCACTAACGCGACTCCCCTGATCAGCGCGATTCAATTGTTACCTGTAATTAATTCGCTTTCATATAGAGAAATCTAGATCTTGGTTACTCTTACTAATTTTATTTGAAGCACAATCATCCATTGGATCAAGAAGCTTCTAACAAATGCCAAATGCCCAAAAGATTGTTCACCCTGACCGCATTGCGGTGGCGCGGTTTCCCCGGGGAGGCGATTAATAATTTCTGCGCCCAAATGGGGGTCACTGGGGCTCAGATATGAATGTTTTTTTATCAGTTTATAGAGCAGATCTTTTGAAATTCAAATTCTAGGTGACTTTGGATAGTGTATCCACAAATGTTAGAATCCTGCGTTCGAGACACCCTGAATTTAACGGCGGAAGGCGAATCTCCTCAACCAGAAACGACGAAAGGTGAAATTGAAAAGGATGCTGGTGAGGAAGTCAAAAAGGATAATGATTCCACTTCACAAGCGAATAAAAAAGATAATTTGGATGATAAGCAACAGGAGGTTGATTCCAGCAAATCTCATCATGGTCAGAAGAGACCCAGTTCGAGAGGTGGGCGATCCGATATGAGAGGTCCTTCTACGCGAGGTTACATTATGTATCGTGTGGGAAACAGCTGGAGCAGACGCGGCGGTAGCGGTAGTATAAGAATGAGCCGAGATTACAGTGAACATTGGAGTGATTCTGAGAATTCAGAGGATGTGGAAGATGACTACGGAGGAAGACGATCGGAGAGAAGTCCGAAAGTGCCACGGAAGGATAGAGACAACAAGGGAATTGTCAAGGACTGGGACGATCCGAGATTGTTCACCCTGACCGCATTGCGGAGGCGCGGTTTCCCCGGGGAGGCGATTAATAATTTCTGCGCCCAAATGGGGGTCACTGGGGCTCAGATATGAATGTTTTTTTATCAGTTTATAGAGCAGATCTTTTGAAATTCAAATTTTAGGTGACTTTGGATAGTGGATCCACAAATGTTAGAATCCTGCGTTCGAGACACCCTGAATTTAACGGCGCCACGAGTTCTCGCAGTGCTGGACCCATTGAAGGTCACATAGAGCTGGAATTCTTTTAGCAGTTACAGAATTTCCCGACGATCGTCGATCTGACTGCGTCACTAACGCGACTCCCCTGATCAGCGCGATTCAATTGTTACCTGTAATTAATTCGCTTTCATATAGAGAAATCTAGATCTTGGTTACTCTTACTAATTTTATTTGAAGCACAATCATCCATTGGATCAAGAAGCTTCTAACAAATGCCAAATGCCCAAAAGATTGTTCACCCTGACCGCATTGCGGTGGCGCGGTTTCCCCGGGGAGGCGATTAATAATTTCTGCGCCCAAATGGGGGTCACTGGGGCTCAGATATGAATGTTTTTTTATCAGTTTATAGAGCAGATCTTTTGAAATTCAAATTCTAGGTGACTTTGGATAGTGTATCCACAAATGTTAGAATCCTGCGTTCGAGACACCCTGAATTTAACGGCGGAAGGCGAATCTCCTCAACCAGAAACGACGAAAGGTGAAATTGAAAAGGATGCTGGTGAGGAAGTCAAAAAGGATAATGATTCCACTTCACAAGCGAATAAAAAAGATAATTTGGATGATAAGCAACAGGAGGTTGATTCCAGCAAATCTCATCATGGTCAGAAGAGACCCAGTTCGAGAGGTGGGCGATCCGATATGAGAGGTCCTTCTACGCGAGGTTACATTATGTATCGTGTGGGAAACAGCTGGAGCAGACGCGGCGGTAGCGGTAGTATAAGAATGAGCCGAGATTACAGTGAACATTGGAGTGATTCTGAGAATTCAGAGGATGTGGAAGATGACTACGGAGGAAGACGATCGGAGAGAAGTCCGAAAGTGCCACGGAAGGATAGAGACAACAAGGGAATTGTCAAGGACTGGGACGATCCGAGATTGTTCACCCTGACCGCATTGCGGAGGCGCGGTTTCCCCGGGGAGGCGATTAATAATTTCTGCGCCCAAATGGGGGTCACTGGGGCTCAGATATGAATGTTTTTTTATCAGTTTATAGAGCAGATCTTTTGAAATTCAAATTCTAGGTGACTTTGGATAGTGGATCCACAAATGTTAGAATCCTGCGTTCGAGACACCCTGAATTTAACGGCGCCACGAGTTCTCGCAGTGCTGGACCCATTGAAGGTCACATAGAGCTGGAATTCTTTTAGCAGTTACAGAATTTCCCGACGATCGTCGATCTGACTGCGTCACTAACGCGACTCCCCTGATCAGCGCGATTCAATTGTTACCTGTAATTAATTCGCTTTCATATAGAGAAATCTAGATCTTGGTTACTCTTACTAATTTTATTTGAAGCACAATCATCCATTGGATCAAGAAGCTTCTAACAAATGCCAAATGCCCAAAAGATTGTTCACCCTGACCGCATTGCGGTGGCGAGGTTTCCCCGGGGAGGCGATTAATAATTTCTGCGCCCAAATGGGGGTCACTGGGGCTCAGATATGAATGTTTTTTTATCAGTTTATAGAGCAGATCTTTTGAAATTCAAATTCTAGGTGACTTTGGATAGTGTATCCACAAATGTTAGAATCCTGCGTTCGAGACACCCTGAATTTAACGGCGGAAGGCGAATCTCCTCAACCAGAAACGACGAAAGGTGAAATTGAAAAGGATGCTGGTGAGGAAGTCAAAAAGGATAATGATTCCACTTCACAAGCGAATAAAAAAGATAATTTGGATGATAAGCAACAGGAGGTTGATTCCAGCAAATCTCATCATGGTCAGAAGAGACCCAGTTCGAGAGGTGGGCGATCCGATATGAGAGGTCCTTCTACGCGAGGTTACATTATGTATCGTGTGGGAAACAGCTGGAGCAGACGCGGCGGTAGCGGTAGTATAAGAATGAGCCGAGATTACAGTGAACATTGGAGTGATTCTGAGAATTCAGAGGATGTGGAAGATGACTACGGAGGAAGACGATCGGAGAGAAGTCCGAAAGTGCCACGGAAGGATAGAGACAACAAGGGAATTGTCAAGGACTGGGACGATCCGAGATTGTTCACCCTGACCGCATTGCGGAGGCGCGGTTTCCCCGGGGAGGCGATTAATAATTTCTGCGCCCAAATGGGGGTCACTGGGGCTCAGATATGAATGTTTTTTTATCAGTTTATAGAGCAGATCTTTTGAAATTCAAATTCTAGGTGACTTTGGATAGTGGATCCACAAATGTTAGAATCCTGCGTTCGAGACACCCTGAATTTAACGGCGCCACGAGTTCTCGCAGTGCTGGACCCATTGAAGGTCACATAGAGCTGGAATTCTTTTAGCAGTTACAGAATTTCCCGACGATCGTCGATCTGACTGCGTCACTAACGCGACTCCCCTGATCAGCGCGATTCAATTGTTACCTGTAATTAATTCGCTTTCATATAGAGAAATCTAGATCTTGGTTACTCTTACTAATTTTATTTGAAGCACAATCATCCATTGGATCAAGAAGCTTCTAACAAATGCCAAATGCCCAAAAGATTGTTCACCCTGACCGCATTGCGGTGGCGCGGTTTCCCCGGGGAGGCGATTAATAATTTCTGCGCCCAAATGGGGGTCACTGGGGCTCAGATATGAATGTTTTTTTATCAGTTTATAGAGCAGATCTTTTGAAATTCAAATTCTAGGTGACTTTGGATAGTGTATCCACAAATGTTAGAATCCTGCGTTCGAGACACCCTGAATTTAACGGCGGAAGGCGAATCTCCTCAACCAGAAACGACGAAAGGTGAAATTGAAAAGGATGCTGGTGAGGAAGTCAAAAAGGATAATGATTCCACTTCACAAGCGAATAAAAAAGATAATTTGGATGATAAGCAACAGGAGGTTGATTCCAGCAAATCTCATCATGGTCAGAAGAGACCCAGTTCGAGAGGTGGGCGATCCGATATGAGAGGTCCTTCTACGCGAGGTTACATTATGTATCGTGTGGGAAACAGCTGGAGCAGACGCGGCGGTAGCGGTAGTATAAGAATGAGCCGAGATTACAGTGAACATTGGAGTGATTCTGAGAATTCAGAGGATGTGGAAGATGACTACGGAGGAAGACGATCGGAGAGAAGTCCGAAAGTGCCACGGAAGGATAGAGACAACAAGGGAATTGTCAAGGACTGGGACGATCCGAGATTGTTCACCCTGACCGCATTGCGGAGGCGCGGTTTCCCCGGGGAGGCGATTAATAATTTCTGCGCCCAAATGGGGGTCACTGGGGCTCAGATATGAATGTTTTTTTATCAGTTTATAGAGCAGATCTTTTGAAATTCAAATTCTAGGTGACTTTGGATAGTGGATCCACAAATGTTAGAATCCTGCGTTCGAGACACCCTGAATTTAACGGCGCCACGAGTTCTCGCAGTGCTGGACCCATTGAAGGTCACATAGAGCTGGAATTCTTTTAGCAGTTACAGAATTTCCCGACGATCGTCGATCTGACTGCGTCACTAACGCGACTCCCCTGATCAGCGCGATTCAATTGTTACCTGTAATTAATTCGCTTTCATATAGAGAAATCTAGATCTTGGTTACTCTTACTAATTTTATTTGAAGCACAATCATCCATTGGATCAAGAAGCTTCTAACAAATGCCAAATGCCCAAAAGATTGTTCACCCTGACCGCATTGCGGTGGCGCGGTTTCCCCGGGGAGGCGATTAATAATTTCTGCGCCCAAATGGGGGTCACTGGGGCTCAGATATGAATGTTTTTTTATCAGTTTATAGAGCAGATCTTTTGAAATTCAAATTCTAGGTGACTTTGGATAGTGTATCCACAAATGTTAGAATCCTGCGTTCGAGACACCCTGAATTTAACGGCGGAAGGCGAATCTCCTCAACCAGAAACGACGAAAGATGAAATTGAAAAGGATGCTGGTGAGGAAGTCAAAAAGGATAATGATTCCACTTCACAAGCGAATAAAAAAGATAATTTGGATGATAAGCAACAGGAGGTTGATTCCAGCAAATCTCATCATGGTCAGAAGAGACCCAGTTCGAGAGGTGGGCGATCCGATATGAGAGGTCCTTCTACGCGAGGTTACATTATGTATCGTGTGGGAAACAGCTGGAGCAGACGCGGCGGTAGCGGTAGTATAAGAATGAGCCGAGATTACAGTGAACATTGGAGTGATTCTGAGAATTCAGAGGATGTGGAAGATGACTACGGAGGAAGACGATCGGAGAGAAGTCCGAAAGTGCCACGGAAGGATAGAGACAACAAGGGAATTGTCAAGGACTGGGACGATCCGAGATTGTTCACCCTGACCGCATTGCGGAGGCGCGGTTTCCCCGGGGAGGCGATTAATAATTTCTGCGCCCAAATGGGGCTCACTGGGGCTCAGATATGAATGTTTTTTTATCAGTTTATAGAGCAGATCTTTTGAAATTCAAATTCTAGGTGACTTTGGATAGTGGATCCACAAATGTTAGAATCCTGCGTTCGAGACACCCTGAATTTAACGGCGCCACGAGTTCTCGCAGTGCTGGACCCATTGAAGGTCACATAGAGCTGGAATTCTTTTAGCAGTTACAGAATTTCCCGACGATCGTCGATCTGACTGCGTCACTAACGCGACTCCCCTGATCAGCGCGATTCAATTGTTACCTGTAATTAATTCGCTTTCATATAGAGAAATCTAGATCTTGGTTACTCTTACTAATTTTATTTGAAGCACAATCATCCATTGGATCAAGAAGCTTCTAACAAATGCCAAATGCCCAAAAGATTGTTCACCCTGACCGCATTGCGGTGGCGCGGTTTCCCCGGGGAGGCGATTAATAATTTCTGCGCCCAAATGGGGGTCACTGGGGCTCAGATATGAATGTTTTTTTATCAGTTTATAGAGCAGATCTTTTGAAATTCAAATTCTAGGTGACTTTGGATAGTGTATCCACAAATGTTAGAATCCTGCGTTCGAGACACCCTGAATTTAACGGCGGAAGGCGAATCTCCTCAACCAGAAACGACGAAAGGTGAAATTGAAAAGGATGCTGGTGAGGAAGTCAAAAAGGATAATGATTCCACTTCACAAGCGAATAAAAAAGATAATTTGGATGATAAGCAACAGGAGGTTGATTCCAGCAAATCTCATCATGGTCAGAAGAGACCCAGTTCGAGAGGTGGGCGATCCGATATGAGAGGTCCTTCTACGCGAGGTTACATTATGTATCGTGTGGGAAACAGCTGGAGCAGACGCGGCGGTAGCGGTAGTATAAGAATGAGCCGAGATTACAGTGAACATTGGAGTGATTCTGAGAATTCAGAGGATGTGGAAGATGACTACGGAGGAAGACGATCGGAGAGAAGTCCGAAAGTGCCACGGAAGGATAGAGACAACAAGGGAATTGTCAAGGACTGGGACGATCCGAGATTGTTCACCCTGACCGCATTGCGGAGGCGCGGTTTCCCCGGGGAGGCGATTAATAATTTCTGCGCCCAAATGGGGGTCACTGGGGCTCAGATATGAATGTTTTTTTATCAGTTTATAGAGCAGATCTTTTGAAATTCAAATTCTAGGTGACTTTGGATAGTGGATCCACAAATGTTAGAATCCTGCGTTCGAGACACCCTGAATTTAACGGCGCCACGAGTTCTCGCAGTGCTGGACCCATTGAAGGTCACATAGAGCTGGAATTCTTTTAGCAGTTACAGAATTTCCCGACGATCGTCGATCTGACTGCGTCACTAACGCGACTCCCCTGATCAGCGCGATTCAATTGTTACCTGTAATTAATTCGCTTTCATATAGAGAAATCTAGATCTTGGTTACTCTTACTAATTTTATTTGAAGCACAATCATCCATTGGATCAAGAAGCTTCTAACAAATGCCAAATGCCCAAAAGATTGTTCACCCTGACCGCATTGCGGTGGCGCGGTTTCCCCGGGGAGGCGATTAATAATTTCTGCGCCCAAATGGGGGTAACTGGGGCTCAGATATGAATGTTTTTTTATCAGTTTATATAGCAGATCTTTTGAAATTCAAATTCTAGGTGACTTTGGATAGTGTATCCACAAATGTTAGAATCCTGCGTTCGAGACACCCTGAATTTAACGGCGGAAGGCGAATCTCCTCAACCAGAAACGACGAAAGGTGAAATTGAAAAGGATGCTGGTGAGGAAGTCAAAAAGGATAATGATTCCACTTCACAAGCGAATAAAAAAGATAATTTGGATGATAAGCAACAGGAGGTTGATTCCAGCAAATCTCATCATGGTCAGAAGAGACCCAGTTCGAGAGGTGGGCGATCCGATATGAGAGGTCCTTCTACGCGAGGTTACATTATGTATCGTGTGGGAAACAGCTGGAGCAGACGCGGCGGTAGCGGTAGTATAAGAATGAGCCGAGATTACAGTGAACATTGGAGTGATTCTGAGAATTCAGAGGATGTGGAAGATGACTACGGAGGAAGACGATCGGAGAGAAGTCCGAAAGTGCCACGGAAGGATAGAGACAACAAGGGAATTGTCAAGGACTGGGACGATCCGAGATTGTTCACCCTGACCGCATTGCGGAGGCGCGGTTTCCCCGGGGAGGCGATTAATAATTTCTGCGCCCAAATGGGGGTCACTGGGGCTCAGATATGAATGTTTTTTTATCAGTTTATAGAGCAGATCTTTTGAAATTCAAATTCTAGGTGACTTTGGATAGTGGATCCACAAATGTTAGAATCCTGCGTTCGAGACACCCTGAATTTAACGGCGCCACGAGTTCTCGCAGTGCTGGACCCATTGAAGGTCACATAGAGCTGGAATTCTTTTAGCAGTTACAGAATTTCCCGACGATCGTCGATCTGACTGCGTCACTAACGCGACTCCCCTGATCAGCGCGATTCAATTGTTACCTGTAATTAATTCGCTTTCATATAGAGAAATCTAGATCTTGGTTACTCTTACTAATTTTATTTGAAGCACAATCATCCATTGGATCAAGAAGCTTCTAACAAATGCCAAATGCCCAAAAGATTGTTCACCCTGACCGCATTGCGGTGGCGCGGTTTCCCCGGGGAGGCGATTAATAATTTCTGCGCCCAAATGGGGGTCACTGGGGCTCAGATATGAATGTTTTTTTATCAGTTTATAGAGCAGATCTTTTGAAATTCAAATTCTAGGTGACTTTGGATAGTGTATCCACAAATGTTAGAATCCTGCGTTCGAGACACCCTGAATTTAACGGCGGAAGGCGAATCTCCTCAACCAGAAACGACGAAAGGTGAAATTGAAAAGGATGCTGGTGAGGAAGTCAAAAAGGATAATGATTCCACTTCACAAGCGAATAAAAAAGATAATTTGGATGATAAGCAACAGGAGGTTGATTCCAGCAAATCTCATCATGGTCAGAAGAGACCCAGTTCGAGAGGTGGGCGATCCGATATGAGAGGTCCTTCTACGCGAGGTTACATTATGTATCGTGTGGGAAACAGCTGGAGCAGACGCGGCGGTAGCGGTAGTATAAGAATGAGCCGAGATTACAGTGAACATTGGAGTGATTCTGAGAATTCAGAGGATGTGGAAGATGACTACGGAGGAAGACGATCGGAGAGAAGTCCGAAAGTGCCACGGAAGGATAGAGACAACAAGGGAATTGTCAAGGACTGGGACGATCCGAGATTGTTCACCCTGACCGCATTGCGGAGGCGCGGTTTCCCCGGGGAGGCGATTAATAATTTCTGCGCCCAAATGGGGGTCACTGGGGCTCAGATATGAATGTTTTTTTATCAGTTTATAGAGCAGATCTTTTGAAATTCAAATTCTAGGTGACTTTGGATAGTGGATCCACAAATGTTAGAATCCTGCGTTCGAGACACCCTGAATTTAACGGCGCCACGAGTTCTCGCAGTGCTGGACCCATTGAAGGTCACATAGAGCTGGAATTCTTTTAGCAGTTACAGAATTTCCCGACGATCGTCGATCTGACTGCGTCACTAACGCGACTCCCCTGATCAGCGCGATTCAATTGTTACCTGTAATTAATTCGCTTTCATATAGAGAAATCTAGATCTTGGTTACTCTTACTAATTTTATTTGAAGCACAATCATCCATTGGATCAAGAAGCTTCTAACAAATGCCAAATGCCCAAAAGATTGTTCACCCTGACCGCATTGCGGTGGCGCGGTTTCCCCGGGGAGGCGATTAATAATTTCTGCGCCCAAATGGGGGTCACTGGGGCTCAGATATGAATGTTTTTTTATCAGTTTATAGAGCAGATCTTTTGAAATTCAAATTCTAGGTGACTTTGGATAGTGGATCCACAAATGTTAGAATCCTGCGTTCGAGACACCCTGAATTTAACGGCGCCACGAGTTCTCGCAGTGCTGGACCCATTGAAGGTCACATAGAGCTGGAATTCTTTTAGCAGTTACAGAATTTCCCGACGATCGTCGATCTGACTGCGTCACTAACGCGACTCCCCTGATCAGCGCGATTCAATTGTTACCTGTAATTAATTCGCTTTCATATAGAGAAATCTAGATCTTGGTTACTCTTACTAATTTTATTTGAAGCACAATCATCCATTGGATCAAGAAGCTTCTAACAAATGCCAAATGCCCAAAAGATTGTTCACCCTGACCGCATTGCGGTGGCGCGGTTTCCCCGGGGAGGCGATTAATAATTTCTGCGCCCAAATGGGGGTCACTGGGGCTCAGATATGAATGTTTTTTTATCAGTTTATAGAGCAGATCTTTTGAAATTCAAATTCTAGGTGACTTTGGATAGTGTATCCACAAATGTTAGAATCCTGCGTTCGAGACACCCTGAATTTAACGGCGGAAGGCGAATCTCCTCAACCAGAAACGACGAAAGGTGAAATTGAAAAGGATGCTGGTGAGGAAGTCAAAAAGGATAATGATTCCACTTCACAAGCGAATAAAAAAGATAATTTGGATGATAAGCAACAGGAGGTTGATTCCAGCAAATCTCATCATGGTCAGAAGAGACCCAGTTCGAGAGGTGGGCGATCCGATATGAGAGGTCCTTCTACGCGAGGTTACATTATGTATCGTGTGGGAAACAGCTGGAGCAGACGCGGCGGTAGCGGTAGTATAAGAATGAGCCGAGATTACAGTGAACATTGGAGTGATTCTGAGAATTCAGAGGATGTGGAAGATGACTACGGAGGAAGACGATCGGAGAGAAGTCCGAAAGTGCCACGGAAGGATAGAGACAACAAGGGAATTGTCAAGGACTGGGACGATCCGAGATTGTTCACCCTGACCGCATTGCGGAGGCGCGGTTTCCCCGGGGAGGCGATTAATAATTTCTGCGCCCAAATGGGGGTCACTGGGGCTCAGATATGAATGTTTTTTTATCAGTTTATAGAGCAGATCTTTTGAAATTCAAATTCTAGGTGACTTTGGATAGTGGATCCACAAATGTTAGAATCCTGCGTTCGAGACACCCTGAATTTAACGGCGCCACGAGTTCTCGCAGTGCTGGACCCATTGAAGGTCACATAGAGCTGGAATTCTTTTAGCAGTTACAGAATTTCCCGACGATCGTCGATCTGACTGCGTCACTAACGCGACTCCCCTGATCAGCGCGATTCAATTGTTACCTGTAATTAATTCGCTTTCATATAGAGAAATCTAGATCTTGGTTACTCTTACTAATTTTATTTGAAGCACAATCATCCATTGGATCAAGAAGCTTCTAACAAATGCCAAATGCCCAAAAGATTGTTCACCCTGACCGCATTGCGGTGGCGCGGTTTCCCCGGGGAGGCGATTAATAATTTCTGCGCCCAAATGGGGGTCACTGGGGCTCAGATATGAATGTTTTTTTATCAGTTTATAGAGCAGATCTTTTGAAATTCAAATTCTAGGTGACTTTGGATAGTGGATCCACAAATGTTAGAATCCTGCGTTCGAGACACCCTGAATTTAACGGCGCCACGAGTTCTCGCAGTGCTGGACCCATTGAAGGTCACATAGAGCTGGAATTCTTTTAGCAGTTACAGAATTTCCCGACGATCGTCGATCTGACTGCGTCACTAACGCGACTCCCCTGATCAGCGCGATTCAATTGTTACCTGTAATTAATTCGCTTTCATATAGAGAAATCTAGATCTTGGTTACTCTTACTAATTTTATTTGAAGCACAATCATCCATTGGATCAAGAAGCTTCTAACAAATGCCAAATGCCCAAAAGATTGTTCACCCTGACCGCATTGCGGTGGCGCGGTTTCCCCGGGGAGGCGATTAATAATTTCTGCGCCCAAATGGGGGTCACTGGGGCTCAGATATGAATGTTTTTTTATCAGTTTATAGAGCAGATCTTTTGAAATTCAAATTCTAGGTGACTTTGGATAGTGTATCCACAAATGTTAGAATCCTGCGTTCGAGACACCCTGAATTTAACGGCGGAAGGCGAATCTCCTCAACCAGAAACGACGAAAGGTGAAATTGAAAAGGATGCTGGTGAGGAAGTCAAAAAGGATAATGATTCCACTTCACAAGCGAATAAAAAAGATAATTTGGATGATAAGCAACAGGAGGTTGATTCCAGCAAATCTCATCATGGTCAGAAGAGACCCAGTTCGAGAGGTGGGCGATCCGATATGAGAGGTCCTTCTACGCGAGGTTACATTATGTATCGTGTGGGAAACAGCTGGAGCAGACGCGGCGGTAGCGGTAGTATAAGAATGAGCCGAGATTACAGTGAACATTGGAGTGATTCTGAGAATTCAGAGGATGTGGAAGATGACTACGGAGGAAGACGATCGGAGAGAAGTCCGAAAGTGCCACGGAAGGATAGAGACAACAAGGGAATTGTCAAGGACTGGGACGATCCGAGATTGTTCACCCTGACCGCATTGCGGAGGCGCGGTTTCCCCGGGGAGGCGATTAATAATTTCTGCGCCCAAATGGGGGTCACTGGGGCTCAGATATGAATGTTTTTTTATCAGTTTATAGAGCAGATCTTTTGAAATTCAAATTCTAGGTGACTTTGGATAGTGGATCCACAAATGTTAGAATCCTGCGTTCGAGACACCCTGAATTTAACGGCGCCACGAGTTCTCGCAGTGCTGGACCCATTGAAGGTCACATAGAGCTGGAATTCTTTTAGCAGTTACAGAATTTCCCGACGATCGTCGATCTGACTGCGTCACTAACGCGACTCCCCTGATCAGCGCGATTCAATTGTTACGTGTAATTAATTCGCTTTCATATAGAGAAATCTAGATCTTGGTTACTCTTACTAATTTTATTTGAAGCACAATCATCCATTGGATCAAGAAGCTTCTAACAAATGCCAAATGCCCAAAAGATTGTTCACCCTGACCGCATTGCGGTGGCGCGGTTTCCCCGGGGAGGCGATTAATAATTTCTGCGCCCAAATGGGGGTCACTGGGGCTCAGATATGAATGTTTTTTTATCAGTTTATAGAGCAGATCTTTTGAAATTCAAATTCTAGGTGACTTTGGATAGTGTATCCACAAATGTTAGAATCCTGCGTTCGAGACACCCTGAATTTAACGGCGGAAGGCGAATCTCCTCAACCAGAAACGACGAAAGGTGAAATTGAAAAGGATGCTGGTGAGGAAGTCAAAAAGGATAATGATTCCACTTCACAAGCGAATAAAAAAGATAATTTGGATGATAAGCAACAGGAGGTTGATTCCAGCAAATCTCATCATGGTCAGAAGAGACCCAGTTCGAGAGGTGGGCGATCCGATATGAGAGGTCCTTCTACGCGAGGTTACATTATGTATCGTGTGGGAAACAGCTGGAGCAGACGCGGCGGTAGCGGTAGTATAAGAATGAGCCGAGATTACAGTGAACATTGGAGTGATTCTGAGAATTCAGAGGATGTGGAAGATGACTACGGAGGAAGACGATCGGAGAGAAGTCCGAAAGTGCCACGGAAGGATAGAGACAACAAGGGAATTGTCAAGGACTGGGACGATCCGAGATTGTTCACCCTGACCGCATTGCGGAGGCGCGGTTTCCCCGGGGAGGCGATTAATAATTTCTGCGCCCAAATGGGGGTCACTGGGGCTCAGATATGAATGTTTTTTTATCAGTTTATAGAGCAGATCTTTTGAAATTCAAATTCTAGGTGACTTTGGATAGTGGATCCACAAATGTTAGAATCCTGCGTTCGAGACACCCTGAATTTAACGGCGCCACGAGTTCTCGCAGTGCTGGACCCATTGAAGGTCACATAGAGCTGGAATTCTTTTAGCAGTTACAGAATTTCCCGACGATCGTCGATCTGACTGCGTCACTAACGCGACTCCCCTGATCAGCGCGATTCAATTGTTACCTGTAATTAATTCGCTTTCATATAGAGAAATCTAGATCTTGGTTACTCTTACTAATTTTATTTGAAGCACAATCATCCATTGGATCAAGAAGCTTCTAACAAATGCCAAATGCCCAAAAGATTGTTCACCCTGACCGCATTGCGGTGGCGCGGTTTCCCCGGGGAGGCGATTAATAATTTCTGCGCCCAAATGGGGGTCACTGGGGCTCAGATATGAATGTTTTTTTATCAGTTTATAGAGCAGATCTTTTGAAATTCAAATTCTAGGTGACTTTGGATAGTGTATCCACAAATGTTAGAATCCTGCGTTCGAGACACCCTGAATTTAACGGCGGAAGGCGAATCTCCTCAACCAGAAACGACGAAAGGTGAAATTGAAAAGGATGCTGGTGAGGAAGTCAAAAAGGATAATGATTCCACTTCACAAGCGAATAAAAAAGATAATTTGGATGATAAGCAACAGGAGGTTGATTCCAGCAAATCTCATCATGGTCAGAAGAGACCCAGTTCGAGAGGTGGGCGATCCGATATGAGAGGTCCTTCTACGCGAGGTTACATTATGTATCGTGTGGGAAACAGCTGGAGCAGACGCGGCGGTAGCGGTAGTATAAGAATGAGCCGAGATTACAGTGAACATTGGAGTGATTCTGAGAATTCAGAGGATGTGGAAGATGACTACGGAGGAAGACGATCGGAGAGAAGTCCGAAAGTGCCACGGAAGGATAGAGACAACAAGGGAATTGTCAAGGACTGGGACGATCCGAGATTGTTCACCCTGACCGCATTGCGGAGGCGCGGTTTCCCCGGGGAGGCGATTAATAATTTCTGCGCCCAAATGGGGGTCACTGGGGCTCAGATATGAATGTTTTTTTATCAGTTTATAGAGCAGATCTTTTGAAATTCAAATTCTAGGTGACTTTGGATAGTGGATCCACAAATGTTAGAATCCTGCGTTCGAGACACCCTGAATTTAACGGCGCCACGAGTTCTCGCAGTGCTGGACCCATTGAAGGTCACATAGAGCTGGAATTCTTTTAGCAGTTACAGAATTTCCCGACGATCGTCGATCTGACTGCGTCACTAACGCGACTCCCCTGATCAGCGCGATTCAATTGTTACCTGTAATTAATTCGCTTTCATATAGAGAAATCTAGATCTTGGTTACTCTTACTAATTTTATTTGAAGCACAATCATCCATTGGATCAAGAAGCTTCTAACAAATGCCAAATGCCCAAAAGATTGTTCACCCTGACCGCATTGCGGTGGCGCGGTTTCCCCGGGGAGGCGATTAATAATTTCTGCGCCCAAATGGGGGTCACTGGGGCTCAGATATGAATGTTTTTTTATCAGTTTATAGAGCAGATCTTTTGAAATTCAAATTCTAGGTGACTTTGGATAGTGTATCCACAAATGTTAGAATCCTGCGTTCGAGACACCCTGAATTTAACGGCGGAAGGCGAATCTCCTCAACCAGAAACGACGAAAGGTGAAATTGAAAAGGATGCTGGTGAGGAAGTCAAAAAGGATAATGATTCCACTTCACAAGCGAATAAAAAAGATAATTTGGATGATAAGCAACAGGAGGTTGATTCCAGCAAATCTCATCATGGTCAGAAGAGACCCAGTTCGAGAGGTGGGCGATCCGATATGAGAGGTCCTTCTACGCGAGGTTACATTATGTATCGTGTGGGAAACAGCTGGAGCAGACGCGGCGGTAGCGGTAGTATAAGAATGAGCCGAGATTACAGTGAACATTGGAGTGATTCTGAGAATTCAGAGGATGTGGAAGATGACTACGGA